>JACCPG010000565.1:0-12551 GCA_016069955.1 Drepana arcuata
AATAATAATATCTCCACGCCTTCCCACAAGGGTCCCCGAAGGGGTAGGCAGAGGTGTATAGGTAATACCCACACACCCACTTTCCGCCAGAGGTATATTAGGTGCCAACGTGACGGATGGCGAGTCCATCGCCGTTACTCAAGCACGACTATACATACGCCTTTGAATTTCTTCTCAGACGTATGTAGTTTCCTCTCGATGTTTTCCTTCACCGTAAAGCTCGTGGTGTGACTAATCACTGTACTTAAGTTCAGAAAAACTCATTGGTACAGGCGGGATTCGAACTTGCGACCTTAGCGTCGCAGGCAACTGCTCGAACCACTCGGCCACCACGGCTTTTTTTTTTTTACTTGTACGTGTTAACCGTTACAATTCCAGTAAGAAATGAATTTAAAGGCTTTTTTTGTCTTCTATTACGATGCAAACAATGAAACTTACCATCCTAACGGTGTTTTACTTACCATTCTACTATTTGTAGTTTTTTATGTGTTTTGAAGAAATCAATTATCTTTTGATCACGCAAAACTGAACACGGTGTAAAAAATGCAAATGGTTCTGAAACCAGAATTACTACTTTTTTTTTATATATAGACTGGCTGCGAATCGCGGTTTCTCCCGCGTTGTTTTAATAATCTTTTCTAGCAATAAATGTCACTCAGGGTGGATGTAGCTTTTCAATGGTGAAATAATTTTTTAAATCGGTGCCGTAGTTTTAGTGTTTATACACTACAAACAAAATTACAAATTTTTCCTCTTTATAATATCATTATAGTATAGATCAACGCGAATTCGGATCAAAATACGTTGTTAAATAATAATAATAATTAAGACATCTTACCTAAATCTTAGAAAGGTACCTTTTTGTGACCGGGACCGCGGTCCGGAAAGCCACTTTGATTCAACTAGTAATTTTTTCGATTAGAACAATGGGACCACTAACAGAATAATTGAATTACCTTTTGTAGAATTTAAAGCTGTCGTTAAAAGTAAATTAATTCAAAAGGCTTATTATAAAACATCAGATTATTTTAATGATGGCCATGCATGGCAATGAATTGCTCCTCTTGTACAGAGTTTATATATGTAACTACCCCTACGTAAAGGGAACAAATGTTAAAAAAGCAAACCGGGGAGTTTGTTTCGCCGTTTCTTCTCCTGGCAGGTATTTTTTCTTGGAAACGGTGGTAACTTTAGTCTATATTAAACGTGACGTTCAATAAGTGTTCCCTGTGTCCCTTATGTTGAATAAAATATTTTGATTTGATTTGATTTGATTTGATTTGAGATAAATTTGTAATATCCTCACGCCTTCCCACAAGGGTCCCCGAAGGGGTAGACAGACGTGTGTAGGAATGACCCAAACGTCCACTTTCTTCCAAATATATATATATATATATATATATATATATATATATTTAAATGCCAACGTGACAGATGGGGAGTCCATCGCCGTTACTCAAGCACGACTACACACGGTATATATACCAAAATATGATTTATTACAATATTTGTCTCTCTGTCTGGCGGCTAGACCGGTGTTAACGGGACAGATTGCTGATGTAAAATGGAGTAGCTTTGGTTACGTTTATAGGTATTAGAAACTGAACAATATGTTCTCTGTTTACCAAAGGATAAAGTCACGCGGCACGGCTAGTTTTCAATATTAGCGACGGATTAGAACAGTGGGGTCGGTATTAAATACAAATATTCAAGCTTTATGTATATTCAACTACGAAATCTACTTACACAAAACGTTTTCCAGCAAGCAAACACTGCGTGCTGAGATAATTGATTTCTGAGTACCGGCCTCTAAGGATAATAGTCTATTTTCCGCTCACTGGCTCGCTATCTGATAGTTTGTTTTGTTTTTACATTCCTTGTTTTGAAGATCAAACAATGTTGTCGTAAAGGCGACACAGTTTATACGGTTCAAAGTTTTGTTATCAACCGCTTAGATTATTGAAGGTCTCTGGTAATAGGTGATTTTATCTCCTTTAATTAAAAACAGCGTTGGCTGAGTGGTTCGAGTTGCACCTTAAAGATTACAAGTTTGAACCGCTACCGTTCCAATTAGTTATTCTGGTCTTAAGTACAGCGATGGTAAAGGAAATTATTTTGAAGGAGACCGGATCTGCAAAAATATGTTTAAGAAGGAAGAAAGAGCGACCCCGCGGTTGTACCCTACCATACATTTCAATACGATTGCAGCGCCACCTATTGGTCTATCTGTGAATGTTGAGTTTTTCTGAGGATAATAATAATAGTAATAATTAATTTATTTCAGATACCAAAATCCATACATTAAAAATTCCAAATCAAATCAACATTAAGAATAACTTAAAATAATCAAAATAAATCATAATAAACCAAAATAAATCATAATAAATCAAAATAAATCATAATAAATCAAAATAAATCATAATAAATCAAAATAAATCATAATAAATCAAAATAAATCATAATAAATCAAAATAAATCATAATCAATCAAAATAAATCATAATAAATCAAAATAAATCATAATAAATCAAAATAAACCAATCTAAATTAATCAAACCTCACATTACACTATATAATGAACGAAGAAAAATGTTTATATACCGGCTGCCTTAGATCAAATCTATTGCTTTGTTGCTCTCATTTTCAATAAAATTTTAAAAGGACAACATTCTAGGGTGCCAATTTATTATTCTGCTGTAACGATAAAGGTACGTAGAATCTAATTCGTTTTTATCTTATTAATAGTTTCTAAAATAACCCACAAACCATGTTTTGAAGTGAGTATTACTCCCTTTAATAATGTAATTCTTAGAGCTATTTGTTTTATTGCATCGTCATGAGGATATATAATCTCAACACCCTACAACTTCTAGAAATGTACCACAAACCCACCCATCCACCTTTTGCCAGACATATATTGTTCTGTTCTATTCTAGAAATGTTCTATTTTCAAAATATTTTTTATATAAAAAGAACATATTAGCAAAGGGATGTTCACATATACTTATTGAAATAGATACTTTTTGAAGGAGACTTGATTAAAACCTTTACAAAAGAAATTAAAAAAGTTAGGAATTACAGATCTTGATAACGTTACACAATAGGTATTGAGAGACGTAGGTACTACCTACAGATCCCAGGAGGGTAGACTGTCAAATGTCTTCGCGGTAGATTTATTGGCAAACGTAATAGGGCTCGTTCTACAAACCTCATTCGTGTAACATACTTTATCCCAGATAATAAGGTATTAAGTCCTTTTCATTCGGTGCGGCTTGTCCTGTGATAGATGTTCCGTGTGACAGAATTTGAACAAACGAGCAAAAAATACGACATCGATTACAGCTAGTAGGATGCCAAGTCTCGCATTTTTGCTGGTGGTAATGGCAGGTATGCTTTTTAAGTTCAATATATAATATAAGAATATTTTCATCCCCACTCCTTCGTACTATAGTTACCGACCCCACCCACTTGACTTGCCGCCAGAGATATATTTTAGGTGCTAACGTAACAGATGGCTAGACCGTCGCCGTTACTCAAGCAACTATACATACGCCTTTGAATTTCCTCTCAAGCGAATGCAGGTTTCCTCTCGATGTTTTCCTGAACCGTAAAGCTCTTGATGTGTCTAGCCACTGTACTTAAGTTCAAAAAAACTCATTGGTACAGTCGGAATTCGAGCTAGCGATCTTTGTGTCGCAGGCAACTATTCGAACCACTCGGCCACCACGGCTCTTGCTTAATGTTTTACACGCCTCCCAAAACAGTCCCCGAAGGGCTAAGCCCCAGTCTGTTCACGTCCGCCAATTGGTAGCATCTATCTGTTTTGTTTCACACAAGCCGTAAGCTTGTTGCCAACTTTTAAGTACAAAAAATAATATAAATTTCAGGTAAATAATACACTGCCTTTTATCATCTTAAATTACTCTAGTTGTCCGCTACGTTTTAATGCATAGGCTGCTCATATAATTTTAAATTGGTATGTGTTTTTTAGGTTTTATATACTTAATAATCACGCCGAGTCCCGGCAAGCATGTATGAAGAGACTGATAAATGCGGATGAAGCGACCGAAGTCTCGAGAGAACTGGCGCTCTACTCTGTTAACCTACCCCGCTTTCTTGTGTTTTATTATTTAAATGATTTTTATGGAAGAAGTAAATTATCATAATTTTTAAATATTTAACGCTAGTAAGCCCTGGTGACCGATTGGTACACAAACATTTTAAGTCGAATCACGACGGGTTCGGATCCCGCTGAGGGCAAATATTTGTGATAAACATGAGTATTTGTACCTTAGTCTTGAATGTCATAGTATTTTTGTATATATCTATATATATCTATCTATATCAGCAAATGTATTGATGTCTAGTTACCTTAATACAAGCTTTGATTAATTTGAGGCTAAGTTAATTTGTGTGTTATTGTCCCAAGGTATTTATTTATTTATAGTCCACAAAGTCGCTAGGAACAGCCTAATACCTAAATACAATAATATTCCACTGGAATTTCTCAAAGATCTCTTCGCGAGTTTTTTCGAATCGAATGTGATGTTTTCATCTTGTGTCGGAGCGGACCGCAGGCTTAATGATGGTATCTTAATTCAATTGTGGATACATTTTATCTAATAACTTTGTTGTTGTACATCTGGTACGGGTGGGAGGTACTGTTTGTACGAAACATTATTGTAAAAGATTGAGTTATCATCATCGAGAGCCGTGGTGGACGAGTGGTTCGAGTAGTAGCTTGTAACACAAAGATAGCAAGGTCAAACACTGACTGTACCAGTGAGTTTTTCTCAATTTAAGTACAGTAATTAGTCACCCCATAAACGGCGTGTGTATAGTCGTGCTTGAGTAACGGCGCCTAAAAAATCTCTGGCGGAAAGTGGGTGTGTGGGTACTTATACACCTCTGCCTACCCCTTTGGGGAAGGCGTGAGAGTTACTATCTTCGTTTGTTTTATTTTAAATACTTACAATTTATTAACAAGTAATCGTCACGCCAATACATACGCCTTATAATTTGTTCTTAAACGTATGCTGATTTCTTCTCGATGTTTTCCTTCACCGTAAAGCTCATGGTTTGTTCACACTGTACCTACAGTTCAGAGAAAATAATTCACTTAGCCACTACGACTCATACACACGAAATGTTACATACATATAATATCACGCCGATCTATCCCTCATTCGAATCCGAAGAACACGGGGTATGCAGACAGCGTAGAGTTCGTTTGATCCACTTTCGTCTGTTTCTTCATGAATCTTCGCCAATTTGAATACTGTATTTTAAATTTGGTAGTTGACACAAGGTCCTCCTCAACAATGGGGTTTCTTGCCGGTTCTTCTCCATGGAAACGACACGTTGCATCTCTTTCGGCGCTGTATCCATCCGTGCCCATCTAGGCCTATGTGAAATAAAATATTTAGATTTTTTGATTGAGAAAGGATAATTGAAGAAAGATTGACGAAACAGATATACAATGCAAAGGTGAGTGCAGAGGCAGAGGAAGACCACGTTCCAACTGCCTGGATCAAATCTATCGGACGCTCAAGGACGGGAACGTCAAGAGTACTCGAAACCGACGAGCATGTATGAAGACAAGGCGAAAGAGATATGTAAGTCTAGAAAGAACTGGCGCTCTATACTCTCTGCCTACCCCGTAAGGGACTTAGCGTGAATATCTTCTATAAGATAATAATAAATAATAATATAAATAATATATCCTCACGCCTTCCCACAAGGGTCCCCGAAGAGGTAGGCAGAGGTGTATAGGTAATACCCACACACCCACTTTCCGCCAGAGGTATATTAGGTGCCAACGTGACAGATGGCGAGTCCATCGCCGTTACTCAAGCACGACTATACATACGCCTTTGAATTTCTTCTCAGACGTATGCAGGTTTCCTCTCGATGTTTTCCTTCACCGTAAAGCTCGTGGTGTGACTAATCACTGTTCTTAAGTTTAGAAAAACTCATTGGTACAGTCGGGATTCGAACTTGCGACCTTTGCGTCGCAGGCAACTGCTCGAACCATTCGGCCACCACGGCTCATTCTATAAGATGATGATGATTTTTGATTTTTCTTCCTAATAACACTTGGTATTGTGTATCTGTTTCGCCATTCTTCACACAAACGTAACATACCTTTCTTGATTTTTACAACGTTAATAAAAGCAAATATTATAAAGGCTACCTATACTTTCGGGCACCCGTACAGAAGGCTTTAGAAATTTCTCGCGCCACGTGACGACCGCATCAAATAGGTAATGGCCGACGTAATTACAGTAGCCGTTGCGTTGTTTTTGTAAACATATAGCATTATCTACCGCCATCCATCTTGAGGTGTGAGATCTATTATTACACCTGGAATTTGGGACAAAAGAGAAACATTTTCAAAAGATTCACATTATTGTATAATATTATCTAAAGATAACTAGCGCTCTATACTTTCTGTCTACTCTGTTAGGGACTCGGCGTAATGATATATGCTTATATGTAATATTAGTGGTATAATAAATCTTTTAGTCACACCACGAGCTTTACGGTGAAGGAAACCATCGAGAGGAAACCTGCATACGTATGGGACGTAACTCAAAGGCGTATGTATAGTCGTGCTTGAGTATCGGCGATGGACTACGGGGACCCTTGTGGGAAGGCGTGAAGATATAATTAATGCATAAGTTTGTAAGAATGTTTTCTGATTTTTGATACAAAAACTACTGAACGGAATATATAGAAGATATATTTAAGGTGCCAACGTGACAGATGGCGAATCTACCAACACTACACAAAACCGACCACTGTTCCGTCCTCGCCGGCGAGGCTCGACGCGAATAAGCTGTAATGTTCCCCCCCGACCCCCGCCGCAAACGCCGGCCCGCGCCGAGCCAGACGCGCAAATCCCGCCCCCAAATAATATTTAAATAAAATTACCAGTCCAGCCCAGCTCCCGTGCTCGCGATCCAGCAACGCCCTAAGCCGAGGTACGTACCCCACAGGGGGTGCCCTTAGCTGTGTTGCTTGGTACTAAAGTGCCTGGCTGGAGGCCTAGGTCTCGCCATTGACCGGTTATGTAGCAAAAGAACTCACGCTACGAGAGACAATACAAAAAAAGGAGGTCGGACTAAGAAAAAAGTAATATCGGTTCAGCGGGTCATCCACGGCCATATAAATCAGTCAAGCCAAGATAACTGGCCAGGCGCCAGGGGTAGCCAACTTTTAACATCAGTTAATCTAACGCAGGAACGTTGGCGGCCATTCAAGTTCTTTTTTCAAATTTTGGCACTGGCACAAAATAAAATGAAGCTTAATTGCTTTGACCCGAAATACCCAATTGGTGCATTCCCTTTTACAGTCCCGCTGCGCTAATTAAAAAACCTAAAGGACTGACGGTTGGAATACGGTGCCGTTCCAAATATGTAATTACGAGATTGCAAATAAAAACGGAGCACTTTTTGCGCTAACGTTTTTTCTAACGTGGAAGGTACCTGTAAAAATCATGTGCTTTAATTAATGCTTGAAACACCTTTGTTTGAAAATTTCCTAATGTTTTGCTACAGCCTGTCACAAAGGGATAGGCTGACGTAATAACATCCACTTTTCGCCGGAAAGAAACTTTACGTCTTTGAGTTCCTTCTCAGACTTATGCTGGCGTTTCATTTTAGCGAACAGTTTATGGTAGGTATGTTAGATATTATGTAGGGGAAAAACACTAAGAGAACAATCGAAGAACGAAGAACGAAACAAAAGAAGAGAAAAACGATTAACATAAATAATGTTTTTATACATTTTATTATACGCCTCCGATTTAATTGTTACTAAAAAGTTTGAGGCCGCATCATTTCAGTTAGCAGCGAGAGTTTTGAACTAATCAGAAAGTACCTGGATAAATTATTTAGATTAGAATTCAGGTAGTAAAAACCGCTTCTATATTGCCGTGGACTGTCGCTACCTGTTTTATTATTTAAAAGTTTACGAATAAATACAGGTAGGTACTTTTTTGTGCAAACTTTAGTGATGGAAAGATATCGATAATTTTTACATAAGTACAAAGTATAGAGCCGTGGTGGCCGAGTGGTTCGAGTAGTTGCCTGCAACAAAGATTGTTGCGTTCGAATCCCGACTGTACCAATGAGTTTTTCTGAACTTAAGTACAGAGCTTAACGGCGAAGGAAATCAGCGGGGCAATGCCTGCATACGTTTGAAAAGAAATTCAAAGGCGTATTTATAGTCGTGCTTGAGTAACGGTGATGAAGTCGCCATCTATCACGTTGGCACCGAAAATATATCTCTGGAAAAAGTGGGTGTGTGGGTGTGTGTACTACCTATACGCTTCTGACTATCCCTTCGGGACCCTTGTGGGAAGGCGTGAGGATATTAACATAATATACTTTTTTTCGCTTTATTTAAGGAGTTTTGTCGCACAGCGATAACATAATGTTATTATTAAAAAATAATATTTTATGTGATTTATCTCTCACATCTTAAACGAGGGTGAAATCGGGGAGCACAACTAGTCAGTAAATCTTGTTTTTGCAAAGGCTTTTTTTTTTAGTTATTTTTAATAAGTTATCTAGATACCATAACAGATGATGTTAATGACAAAACCTCTGCTGATCTTCTAAGAAGGCATGAGAAAATAAATCTAATTTAATTACATAAATGTACCGATATCGATAGTTTTAGAAATCCACATATCCTTTCTCTTCTATATTTGAAATATCTTTTCCAATTCGCCCCCAGCGTTCGATGATTTCTCCGGGGGATACACCGAAACTGTGATTTGACCGCAATACGTGTTAAATTCTTAATAACGGGCAAAGTTTGCCTTTCTTTTTTATCTTTTACATTAATGTTTACAGCCTTTTCTTACTTTTTACGCGAGGAAATCCCAGTTAACTATTGCTTTTGTACTAAAAAAGTTGTCATATGTTTGTTTTACAAATGGAATAGTACAACTTTAAATTCTATTCGAATAATTCGAGTATTAATATTTTCTAAGAGAACATTCTCTTTTTCGCATACCTCAAATAATCTTTACTATATAGACAAAATATGTGATATGTTTAAACTATACAATGCGTATGACTAGACTTGACATTTGAGGTTGACTTACAAAACATGAAAAACTTACTTACTACTCAAAAGAAGAAAAGTCCCATCTACATGGAACCAACAACAGAGCTGGTGCGGCCTGTGAAGCGGCTGAGAAGGCTAAAGTATGCAAATACAGGGGTCTAGGCTCCGAATATGATTTTGTCCCATTCGGTGTCGAGACCCTTGGTCCGTGGGGTCCTAGTGCCACAAAGCTATTTAAAGACATAGCAAAAAGGTTGGTCGACATCACAGGAGACCGAAGAGCTGGCAGCTACCTCGGACAAAGAATTAGTCTAGCTATTCAAAGGGGGAACGCTGCCAGTATCTTCGGAACCCTGCCTAAAGGGACTCCTTTTAAGAATATTTTTTAGTTATTATATTATTTTTTTTTTTTTTCTTTCTGTTTAAACTTAATATTATATACATACATACTTACATATCCTCACGCCGTGTCACTCACGGGATAATCAGAGTAGAATAGAGTTCCCGCTCTCTTTAATTTTACTGGCTCTTTTCGTTTCATCCACATTCATGATCTCTTCATACATGATGGCCGGTTTCGAGTAATCTTAGAGTTGCAAGGCGAGCTCGAGCAATTTGATAAGAGTAGGTAAAGCGTGCTCTTCCTCTGCCTCTTCTTCCACAATCTTTCTTCACTCATCCTTCCGAGTCAATATTTAAACATATAATCAAATGGTCAAGGACTTCTTGAAAAAAGGTCAGGTCAAGAGTACTCTAAACCGAAGAGCATGTATGAAGAGAATTATGAAAGTGGATGAAGCGAAATAAGTATGTAAGGATCGTAGCAAGTGGAAAGAAATGGTCTAGTGGTCAGAGCTTCTGACTGCAAAACTTAGGGTCCCGAGCTCGATTCCCCACGAGGGCAGATATTTGTAATGATGAACACGAGTATTTGTACCTTAATCATTGATGTGCAATGTATTTTAGTTGTCTATCTATATACGTATGTATATTGTTGTCCAGTTCCAATAATACAAGGTTTTCTTAGTTCGCGACTAGGTCAGTTTATGTGGAATTGTCACGAGGTATTTATTTTATATGCATACGCACAATCTGCATGATTTACCTGAAAAGCGAAATCCCGAGCGGATGACTTCTGGAATTCCATATTATAATCGTAAATATTATTTTGGCTTTGTATTCGCTACCTTTCTAGAGATTTATAGCGGCATTATTTTCGGGACCCGAAGGAAAATAGTCTTCTGCGTATATATTTTTATGGTACGATAAAATTATGTAGATAATCTCTGGGTTTGGGTCGCGAAATATTCAAATAGTAACATTCCTTGAATATTTGAACACAGGAGTACCCCATTTTATATATGTAAAAGCATGTATGAAGAGACTGATGTACGTGGATGTAATAATAATAATAATAATATATCCTTTATTGTACAAACACACACATTTACAAAAACAAACAGAAATGACAAAGAAAAACATATAGTAGGCACAATAGGCGGCCTTATCGCAAAAGCGATTTCTACCAGACAACCAGAGTAGAGAGAGATAAGAAACAGAGAAAGAAAAGGTAGGTGTGACAGTTGAGAGGATGAAATAGAAACAATTATTAAAATATATAAATAATAGGCATTCTACATAAATAAATACGAAACATATACTTATATAACATACATACAATAATATATACATGTATACATATATATAAACAAGTTAAAAAGAGAAATAGTGTTTAAATAAAAGCTTTTTGAAGGAGATTAAAGTCTGTGCTGCGCTGTGGATGTAGTGAAAGAAGAGTCTAAAGAGAACGGGCTTTGTAATCTTATTATTTATGTGTGCAAATTTGAGAGCCAGAACGAGTAAAATAATTGTTCTCTGCATATTTTAAGGTTATTAAAACAATACAGTCGTGGTAATAGAATATATTTTCTTGCCCACTATTCTTCCCACTGTGGTCCCCCAAGGGGTAGGCAGATGTACATGAACGTTAAAGCATAAAGCTCATCTCATCGCAAACGTATTCAAGTTTCTCTCCATTCTCATCTTTGAAACGGTACAGTTTCAGGAAGATAATATGTCGCTCGATGCGTACACATCTGTGAAATTGCCAAGTCTCTACCAAGGTGTACTAGATGTAGTAACATTGATAATAGGATGCGGCATTTTTCCCTACGAAAGTACGCCTTCCTTATTGTCACATCCACATAATTAGCACCATTAGCTTTGGATTGCGATCATCTCTTTCTTTATCCAGCTAACCCAATGTCTTAACACAAGGCTAGCAAGGTGCGTTTGATGATTTTGCAAGTAACAAAAATATGATAATTACCACGCAAAGAAAAATCTGTATGCTGGAATATATATTCATCTCTTTCATACAACAGGATGTGATATCTTTTGTCGCTTTCTTTGAATATCGTGTGGTATTACTACGATTACAATATTAGTAGGATTGTTTTCTTTTGCGATTAGGCACCCTCTTCGGCAAACCCATTCCATGGGAAGAAAAAGCCAAATACCTGGGTGTGGTCCTCGATCAACGCCTTTCTTTCCGTCACCACGTAAAGGCGGTACGCGCGCGAGCCGCCTTCGCGCTTGGTAGACTTCACAGCATGTTGAATGCACGAAGTAAACTCTCATTGAAATCCAAGGTGAGGACTTACACGACGTGCATTCGACCAATCATGACATATGCGGGTGTAGTGTTCGTAAACTCTAGCAAGTCAATACTCAACCCCCTGCAAGTGCTCCAAAGCCGGTTTCTCCGGAGAGCCACAGGTGCCCCGTGGTACATGCGTAATAGTCAACTCCACGTTGACCTCAAAGTCCCAACTATAAAACAGTTTTTGAAAAAACTGTCCAAACGTCATTTCGATTCTGCTGTAAACCACCCCAACCCCCTCGTCATATCGGCCGCCCGATACACTCCTTCCCTTATCTCGAAGATAAGGCGTCCAAAACATGCCGTCATCGAACCGGATGACGACATAACGGTCCTCCAGGACACCCGACAAAAACATACAAACACTACACACAACCGACCACTGTTCCGTCCTAGCCGGCGAGGCTCGACGCGAATAAGCCGTAATGTTCCCCCCCGACCTCCTCCGCAAACGCCGGCCCGCGCCGAGCCAGACGCGCAAATCCCGCCCCCAAATAATATATAAATAAAATTATTAGTCCAGCCCAGCTCCCTTGCTCGCGATCCAGCAACGCCCTAAGCCGAGGTTCGTACCCCACAGGGGGTGCCCTTAGCTGTGTTGCTTAGTACTAAAGTGCCTGGCTGGAGGCCTAGGTCTCGCCATTGACCGGTTAAGTAGCAAAAGTTTCCGGAACTCACGGTACGAGAGACAACAAAAAAACAAAAAAAAATTTGCAATAAGGTTGTTCCTTATTTTCTTTGTGTTAATGCCTTATCCAAATATTAAGACCTTAACTAAATGCATTATTGTATTGCAGGAAAATCTCCTGGTT
>JACCPG010000565.1:13551-135592 GCA_016069955.1 Drepana arcuata
CTTGCGACCTTTGCGTCGCAGGCAACTGCTCGAACCACTCGGCCACCACGGCTCTTCATCATATTTTTATTATTATTATTATTATTATTCCTTATATTTAAACATTCCAGGCAACAAGTATAACGTACAGACGCTCCTCAATACCAAAGCTAAGAGACAGGAAACTTGCAAAGTCCAGAGATGAAATAATAACTACCAAAGACATAGCATACCAACCAGAAGAAGATTTCGACAAACTATTTGAAGATCTAGTTCAAAATAGAAAGTCTCAAATCATTGACGATTTCATTGTGAACACTAAAATAGACGACCCTGAGAAAGTCGAGATCAAATTCGAAGAGATCGTTCACAATTACGAAGGGGACACCCAACCAGTGCAACCTGCGAAGGCCAGGCCGTCGAAGATACCGTTCTTGAAGCGCAAAAGCGAACAGGAGATCCAAGTACCAAAGCCAAGTGAAAAGGCAACGAAAATTAGCTCTACAGTGGAGCATCATAGAGTCCGAAATGCTACACCAGTTCTCAAGGATGGCGTGTCGTCGATATCTTCGGAAACTAAAGAGAAACACGTGGTCACACGTAGAGTAACAAAAACTGTTACCAAACAGAAGTTGTCATACGATAGCACATCAAATCAAGTTGTTAAAGAGAACAAAACAATTGTCATCAGTAATGAGACTCCTAAAGACGCAGTCGAAATAACTGAAAAGGTAGAAAGTCCCATAGAAGATACAGAGGAGACAGAGTTCAAATTTAATGATAACGTGAAAGTAAGACCTGGCTTCGGTAGGCATCTACGAACTATTGCCAATACTTACAAGCAACATACCGATAATGACACCAGGTTGAAACGTGCGCAGATTAAAAAAGATACACAAGATAGCGCTGAACAAGATATCGATACTGAAAGTAAAGATAAGGGTAGTGCAATAAATTCCAATAAAGCTACCGTTGACAATACCAATAATCAAATTGACGAATTGAAAAATGCTGACAGACATGTTGATAATGATAAACGTAGTGAAAATGTTGAAACTTACAGCGCTAGTGAAGCTTTAATCAGTAAGCGAAAGACTGTTACTGAAACAACAACAATTACAGAGACTAAGAGCAATGGGATCGTTGTCAATATGTTGAATGTCAATAAAGTTGAAAACGCTAATAAAGAAACAGTGATCGATGATACACAAGAACTCAAAAGTAAAACTAAGGCAGACGATGAAAAGAGTGAACTTAATGAAGACTCTGCACTTTTGGATAATCTTAAGACTAAAGTAATTCAAGGAAAAAGCACTGAAACAATTACTGAAAGCGTCAATGGAGTCATTAAAGATATCACATTTGATATAAACGGCACAGAAAACATATATGAGATAAAGTCAGACAAAGATTCAGAGCATAGAGATATAGAATATGAGCCTAATAGTTTGACGACAGTCATAGACAATGATGACAAGAAGAAATTGGTAAAGAGTTTATCACTAAAAGCTGAATCTAACGATAGGAGACATAAGGAAATAGGGGAAGATGCAAAAATGGAAGAGCTTATAGCAGTGAAAGGGAAAGTCGGTAGAATTATTAACCAAATAGAAATACTACCCTCAGAGGTGACTAAAAAGGAGATCCTTCACGAAATCCCTAAGAAGAAATCTGTCCTATCAAGAATTGCAATGTTTGAGGTAAGTTATCGAAATCTTTTTCGGATTTGCAAAAAAAAAAAAAAAAAATAATATATCCTTTTTAACCCACTAGTTAGGATGGCTCGTGAATACAATGAACTAGCAATTAAATACCCTAAACTTGATACATTCGATCACAAATTTATAAATAGTGTAAAAGATTTATCCTCGGTTTGAAATCGAAACGCTCGTTGGCACCAGTTGTACTGTGTGCTAACGAGCCGCCCTTGTAAACCTCAGTACACCAAATGTTTGCTTTAATATATGTTTTTATGTTATACGCTTTCTGATGATTCAATAACTATTTAGCTGTATGCACATCTTTTTGAGTTACGATCCAGTTTAGCTCTAAGTAAGATTGTTATGTTTTTTCTTTTTGATTGTAATTTGTTTTGTGCATTAAATAAAATAAATAAATAAATAAATTTGGAGCCGTGTACGCTAAGTAGTTTGAGCACAAAGAAGTTCGGAAGGAAGGTTTCCTCACAAAGTTTTCCTTCACCGTAAAGCTCGTGGTGTGACTAATCTTATTTACTTACTGACTTGTGACTAATCCCTGTACTTAAGTTCAGAAAAACTCATTGGAGCCGGGATTAGAATTTGCAATATTTGTGTTGCAGGCGAATATTCGAACCTCTCTGCCACCATGGCTCAAGTCAAGCCTAAAATAACAATAATTTATGAAAACCTTAAGTGACAAACAGGCACGAGGTCCGCCTGATGGTAAGCGGTTACCGCCGCCCATGGATAATTGCAACACCAGCGATGTCTCTCGCGCGCTGCCGACCCAACATACAATCCATTGACCTCCCTATACGTCATGAGAGACACCATTGCTTTCATAGCTGGTCTCTTGTCGGCGTCTCTGATGCAACTCCTTCCATTTGCCTCTGTCCAGCGCAATCTCTTTGACCTCCCTATACGCCATGAGAGACACCTTTGCTTTAAGAGCTGGTCTCTTGTCGGCGTCTCTGATGCAATTCCTTCTATTTGGCATTGCTAGCGCAATCTTTTTTACTATTATAATATAACTAGATACAGCATAATTTATATGTTTTTATTATTTCAGCGCCAAGAAATTAACGAACCAATGCCTCAAACTAAAGTATTCCACACTCGAACCAAAGTTAATAGAATCACTAAAGAATTTCCATTTGATAATGCAAGTGACGTTATGGCAAGGAAACCTGTAATAGTCGACGAAATTTTAAAGGAAAAGAGGGTTTATACTAATGAGATTAATGATCAAATTCCCATCAAAGCAAATGATGACACTGTAGAAGAAATCAAAGCTGTAGAAGAAATTTTAGAAGTGCTAGATCGAGAATTAGAAGCTAATGATGATAGTACAATAACACAAGCGACTTTGGACTCTGAAATAAAGTTGAATAAGATTGACATCCCATCAAATAGTTTACCTGATGTGCCAGTCATTATTCCAAGACCCGCGTCAATTATTTTAGAAGAAACTTTACTAAAAGAAAATGGTTTCAAAGAACACGAGAATAAAACCGAAACGTGTAGAGTAATCGGTGAAATATTAAAAACTAATGAAATGACACAAGAATCTTATTCCGATGAACATAAACCAAACCTGGACACAGATATGAACGAAGCGAGATACGTCATTGAATCAGGTAAGTCCGCAAAATCATTTGATGACGTCATGACATTACCTCGTGACTTAAACAGAACGCCAGTCTATGAAAGAGTTATCAGCAGCAATGCGACGGAAGATAAATTGAGAAACGTTGATGATATTCCTGCTTTGACTATAACGAAAGATTACGTTAAACATACCAGTAGCATCTATGAAAGAAATTTAAATTCAAGGACAGTTGAAAATGTATTCAATAGAGTTCAAACTTCTTCAATTGCTAACATGAACGATCGACTCTTAGATATTACTGTAACAAAGGAATTTGAACCATCGCATGAACAGAATACTGCTGAGAATGCCGAAACGGACGTAAAAGAATTCTCATTTGCTAAAACTAGAACTGCATATGGTACTCAGTTCGAAGAGAGGATCCAAAATTATAAAACCATGGAATTTTCTCATGAATATTCAGAAGAAGTTGACCTTAAAAGTAAGCTTGATAAGAATCAAATTAGCTTATCATACTCAGTAACAGATCTGGCAAATGATTTCGCCCAGAATGACGTTAAGACGAAAGCTGAAAACATCGTAGGAGATATAGAAGAAAACTTAAACGCTGAAGATAATTTAAAGAGGCTGACGAAAATGGAGAAGGAGAGAGAACTAAGCCGAGCTAAATCCCTAGCTGAATTGGACCTTGGAGATTCAGTCAGAGGTCAAGTGAACAGGTTGATAGTAAGAATGAAGTCGACGGACAACGTGAACGTGGAAAAGAGAGTTGTGATAAGTGTGAAAGAGAGGCCGAGGAAGCAGTCTGTTTTGGAGAAAATTGCACTGTTTGAGGTAAGTCCAAATCTATGTGTACCTAGTCAAAGGCGTAGTAAAGTCACGGCGACGGACTCGCCATCTGTCAAAGTGTATGTATGGGTACTACCGTGAACACGTGAGGATATATTTTGACTTGATGATTAGACCTTCAAATTTGTCGGGGATTAAATGTAGCCTATGTGCTAATCCTAGGTATACACCATCACCATTTCAATTTTCATTCAAATCGGCTCAGCCGTTTTGCCGTAACAACAAACATACAAACTTTCGCCTTTAAAATAATTATATCCTCACGCCTTCCCACAAGGGTCCCGAAAGTGTAGGCAGAGGTGTTCAGATGTTCACCCACATACACACTTTCCACTAGAGATATATTTTTTAGATACCAACGTGACAGATGGCGAGTCCATCGCCGTTACTCAAGCACGACTATACATACGCCTTTGAATGTCTTCTCAGACGTATGCAGGTTTCCTCTCGATGTTTTACTTCACCGCAAAGCTCGTGGTGTGACTAATCGCTGTACTTAGAAAAACTCATTGTTACAGTCGGGACTCGAACTTGCGATCTTTGTGCCGCAGGCAACTACTCGAACCACTCGGCCACACAGCTTCTATTCATAATATTAGTTAAATAAAAATCATGATAGCATAGATATTAATTCAAATGACATTCAATACTGTATCACTCAGCGCAGGTGGCCCTAGAATACATGAATGAACATACATGACTCATTCCAAATTCATACAATGATCATGAACTTTGCAAATAATTCTGGAAAATAAAACGCCATTATTTTTTAGGGTATCGTATCCGAATTGCGGAAACCATCTACTAAAGAAAAATAAATAAAATTGCAGTGTCTAACCTAATATTAAAATAACTGCTTTTTACTAAATGCATATGGTTATTTGTATACACGGTACAAATAGCAAAATATCATTTTTAAAATTTTTGTCTTTCTGTCCGTCTGTTTGTTCCGGCTAATATCTGAAACGGCTGGACTGATTTTGACGAGACTTTCACTGGCAGATAGCTGATGTAATAAGGAGTAACTTAGTCTAATTTTATTTTGGAAACTGAACAATAACTTTTTGTTAAATTTCACGCGGATGAAGTCGCGGGCACAGCTAGTATCTTATAATATCTTCGCGCCTTACCTCAAGGGTCCCCGAATTTGTAGGCAGAGGTGTACTTTACAGGTAGTAACTAAACACCCACTTTTCGCCAGAAATATATTTTAGTTGCTAACGTGACAGATGGCGAGTCCATAGCCGTTACTCCAGCACGACTATACATACGCCTTTGAATGTCTACTCAGACGTATGCAGGTTTCCTCTCGATGTTTTCCTTCACCATAAAGCTCGTGGTGTGACTAATCACTGTACTCAAATGGGAAAACGGGATTGGAACTCGCGTCGTTAGCGTGCCAGGAGAGTGCTGTGACCTCTCGGCCACGCCGCCTCCTCTCGTCCTGACGTATAAGTGGTATGGTATCGCAGTGCAGGCGCAACCTTGGTCTGCTCTCGATATTTTCCTTCACCGTAAAGCTCGTGGTGTGACTAATCACTATACGTAAGTTCAGAAAAACTCATTGGTACAGTCGGCATTGGAACTTCCAATCTTTGAGCTGCAGGCAACTACTTGAACCACCCAGCCACCTCAACTCTTATTCCTCTTTAAGTACGTAACAGTAAGTCTAGAGAGAACTGGCGCTCTCTGCCTACCCCGTTAGGAACTCGGCGTGATGATATGTATGTATGTATGTATGTATGTATGGAACCCTGTTGAGTTCGAGACCATTTTATGTTATTCCATAGGGTAAGCAGGCCAATTTGTAAAAGTCACTATTAGCATATATACCAGGAGCGCATCAAAGGCGAAAGGTTAAACAGACCATCATGTTTTCCATATGACCTACATATGGGCGGACATGTATGTCGCGCCTATTTGGACGACTTAGGTGTATGGGCTACCACGGTAGATTACATTCACTAACAAAACGTTCACTTTATTTCTCATCCTCACACCTTCCCACAAGGGTCCCCGAAGGGAGGGCAGAGGTGTATGGGTAATACCCATACACCCACTGTCCGCCAGAGATATATTTTAGGTGCCAACGTGACAGATGTCCGAGTCCATCGCCATCTGTCACGAACCACTCGGCCACCACGAGCTTTACGGTGAAGGAAAATATCGAGAGGAAACCTGCATACGTCTGAGAAGCAATTCAAAAGGCGTATGTATAGTCGTGCTTGAGTAACGGCGATGGACTCGCCATCTGTCACGTTGGCACCTTAAAATCTCTGGCGGAAAGTAGGTGTGTGTTTATTATTTAAATTTAACATTTAAATATTATTGTATAGTGTAGTTGTATTTTAAAATATATTTGAGTAGCTTTATGGAAAGAAGGTTAAGGATCGGGAAGGATAGGAGACCGCAGTATACATCTAACCTTGTCCGGAGACGGTTCAGTGCGGACTATTGTTAAAGATTTCTTGCGTTGCAATTTCCTTGGGGTAAGGTAAGATGTGGATCTTGCATGGCTTTTTTATCTTCTATACCTGTCTTTTTTTATCTTTAGTATGGCTTAATCGTTACTAATATTATAAATGTGAATGTAAGTTTGTTTGTTACGCTTTCACGTAAAAACTACATAACCGATTATCATGAAAGTTTGTACACATATTCCTGGAGGTATAAGACGTAACATAGGATACTATTTATTGAAAAAAAAAAAACATTTTTGCGACTGAAAAAAAGCCGGTTATATTTTTTTACGGTCATGGCTTATACCCAGGATTAAAACATAGGCTGCATTTGAATCCCGAAAGATTCAAAGCTCTAATATTCTAAAGGCAAATATGTATGTTGCTCTTTCCACGCGGGCGAAGCCGCGGGCATAACCTATTTTTTTTTATAAATTTGCATATTTTTTTGAAGCAAAAAATTTAAATCAAACTTATAGTTGTGATAACAATAATTTAATCATTCGTTGGCACCTAAAATATATCTATGGCGGAAAGTGGGTGTGTAGGTACTACCTAATACAGCTCTGAGCCCCTTCTGGACCCTTGGGGACCCTTGGGGGAAGGCGTGAGGATATACATTTTATAAATTAATATATATATCCTCACGCCTTCCCACAAGGGTCCCCGAAGGGGTAGGCAGAGGTGTATAGGTAATACCCACACACCCACTTTCCGCCAGAGGTATATTAGGTGCCAACGTGACAGTTGGCGAGTCCATCGCCGTTACTCAAGCACGACTATACATGCCTTTGAATTTTTTCTCAGACGTATGCAGGTTTCCTCTCGATGTTTTCCTTCACCGTAAAGCTCGTGGTGTGACTAATCACTGTACTTAAGTTCAGAAAAACTCATTGGTACAGTCGGGATTCGAACTTGCGACCTTTGCGTCGCAGGCAACTGCTCGAACCACTCGGCCACCACGGCTCTTAATATATATATTTTTTAAATAATTAGATATATTGTTGCTAAGTTTTTTTATTATATAATATTATTTTAATTAACGAGCCGTGGTGGCCATGTGGTGTGGTTCGAGCAGTTGCCTGCGACGCAAAGGTCGCAAGTTCGAATCCCGACTGTACCAATGAGTTTTTCTGAACTTAAGTACAGTGCAGTTAAGTAGTACACCAAGAGCTTTACGGTGAAGGAAAACATCGAGAGGATACCTGCATACGTCTGAGAAGACATTCAAAGGCGTATTAATAGGTTGTGCTGGAGTAACGGCGATGGACTCGCCATCTGTGACGTTGGCACCTAAAATATATCTCTGGCGGAAAGTGGGTGTGGGGCTTTCTTCTACTGTTTACCTGGGAGCTTATTGGGCTGGGAGGGTTGTCTCTTTTAATTCGATGGTCGCCTGTGTAATGATTTTGATCCTTTAATGTTATTTTTAATAGTAGTTTTGTTTGAGTTGAGTTTGAAGTTTGAATAAGTTTTGTTAACTTTAAGTATTATTTTTTTTTTTTATGGGAAAGGGGAAGGATGTAATGTAATAGAGGTAACATAGACTAGACTTTCAGGTGACAGATGTCACCTGACAGGTCGAGGCAAGCGCGCCCCCGCCCGGCTAGAGAGATAGAGTTCTAGTTAGAATAAATATTAAAATAACTATTAAGTATATTAATAAAATAATATTAAAACAGTACAAAAACTTATTATATTATTATTATTAAAACAGTTTAAAACAAGATATTATTTATTTAAATAAAACATCATTACAGCCTGGTCTAGTAGTTAGAGCTCCTGACTGCCAAACATGAGGTGGCGGGTTCGATTCCCGCTGAGGGCAGACATTTTTGTGTTGGACACGAGTATTTGAACCTTAGTATTGAACTAGCAAACCCGGCCACTCGTCGCTGTGGCTAAGGTTTTTGTTATATTTCATTGTAAATAAATAAATACTTATTCAATCCAGTCAACAGATATATTCTACACACCTCTGCCTACCCTTGTGGGAAGGCGTGACGATATAATATGTATTTATATACATACACAATTTGGGAGTAGATTAGTTATTTTCGTTATTTATGCATAATGTATAACATGGACAGACTGGTTGAGGAGTCTGGGTATCTGATGTTTTATGGAACTTGGTGATTCAAAGAAACATTCAAGTCACGTGGTCTAGTTGTTGCGTGTTGCGAACTCCCTTTTGATAATGGGTGCCTATATCCTTACTAATATTATAAATGTGAATGTAAGTTTGTTTGTTACGCTTTCACGTAATAACTACTTAACCGATCATCATGAAAGTTTGTACACATATTCCTGGAGGTATAAGAAGTAACATAGGATACTTTTTATTGAAAAAAAAGCCGGTTTACTGATATTTTTTTATGGTGATGGCTTATACCCAGGATTAAGACATAGGCTACATTTGAATCCCGAAAGATTCAAAGCTCTAATATTATAAAGGCAAAAATATGTATGTTGCTCTTTCCACGCGGGCGAAGCCGCGGGCATAAGCTAGTAGTATTATAGTTTGAGAATTCATTCAAATACATAGCTTATGCCCGCGGCTTCGCCCGCGTGAAGTTGGAAAAAGTAGCTTATGAATTTTCCTGCTGTAATCGGTTCAGCCGCTATGCCGTGAAAGAGCTTTACTTTATGATATTAGAACATTGAATTTTTTAGGATTAAAACGTAGCCTACAGCCTTATTCCAGGTACAAGCCATTTCAACTTTTAGCCAAATCGGTTCAGCCGTTTTGCCGTGAAAGAACCGTAAACATCCAAACTTACAAACTTTCACATTTATAATATTAGATTTTTTTTGTTTTTTATTGTATTATTCGGAGCTGCCTTATAGAAGTCCGTAGCCAAATAACACAATTGTTTGTCGGTATCGTGAGCGTAAGCAGGCTACGGTAACCGTTTCCCATCAGGTGGGCCGTATGCTTGTTTGCCACTCTTGTAGAATAAAAAAGAAAAAAAAATATATATATACAAAGTGAAAGTGTTTGCAAGAGGCAGAGGAATACCACCTAACCCTTCTGGAACCCTTGTGGGAGGCGTGAGGATATATTATTATCATTTAATTCTCAGCGCAAAACATCTCCCGTAAAGATGGACACAGCAATATCGGATCGACCCAAGGTTCCGACCACGAGAGCAGCCGTCAAAAGTCACGTTCCTGATGAAGAGCTGCGTGCGAGGGTTGCTGAGCTGACCAGTGCCAAACTTCACTTTGGTCAAGTGTCTCAAATGCCCACAATGACGCTGAGAAATGGCGTCGAAATGCCAATATTCGCTTTGGGCACCGCTTTGGTGAGTACATCTTCTGTCTCTCATCAGAAAAATAGAACCTTGTAAGTTTATGTTTTGTAATGTTTATAAGAAAGATGTGAATGTTTTACTTCTTACTAATATTATAAATGTGAAAGTTTGTAAGTTTGGATGTTTGCGGTTCTTTCACGGCCAAACGGCTGAACCGATTTGGCTGAAAGTTGAAATTGTGATGAGGAATAGGAAATAGGCTACTTTTTTTTTGTCCCTAAAATTATATAATTATAATATAATATAGCCGTGGTGGCCGAGTGGTTCAAGCAGTTGCCTGCGACGCAAAGGTCGCAAGCTCGAATCCCGACTGTACCAATGAGTTATTCTGAACTCAAGTACAGTGATTAGTCACACCACGAGCTTTACGGTGAAGGAAAACGTCGAGAGGAAACCTGCATACGTCTGAGAAGACATTCAAAGGCGTATGTATAGTCGTGCTTGAGTAACGGCGATGGACTCGCCATCTGTCACGTTGGCACCTAATATACCTCTGGCGGAAAGTGGGTGTGTGGGTATTGCCTATACACCTCTGCCTACCCCTTCGGGGACCCTTGTCGGAAGGCGTGAGGATATATTTAATATAATATAATATAATAATACTACATTCCACTCCACGCAGGCGAAGCCGCGGGCATAAGCTAGTTTAGGAATATATATCAAATGTCGTTTTATAGGCATACGACAGATGACAACGTGACAGATGGCGATGGACTGATCTGTCACGTTGGCACCTAAAATATATCTCTGGCGGAAAGTGGGTACTACCTGTACATCTCTGCCAACCCCTTCGGGAACCCTTGTAGGCGTCAGGCAATTATTAAGTAATGAAATATTGCAAAAGTACCAGGCATAAGCATAAGCAACATGCATGTACTTGAAAGTCACGTTATTCTGGTTGCTTTATTGTGGCAGACCAAATTTAGTCAAGTATTGAGGATAATATAATGTTATGGAGTTTATTTATTTATTTTTGAAATACACATTAGAACGGCCAGTAGCCAATTACTCTAAATAGTTAAAATTATATACACAGCATATACACAACACTAATGATAATATATAAAACAACATTCATACAATCGCCTCCCAATACTCCAGACATGCCGACATAATAGTCTGCCATCCATCCGCAAACAAATCGCAATCAAAGTTGGACTCCAAGAGATCATTGAACGCAGAGAGAGTGCGAGGGACGGGAGAGTACGATCGCGACTTACTACGACAAGCCGATATGGAAAAGAGCCTGTGTTTCCTGGCGCGTGTGTAGTTGTCAGGCACAAATATTTTTGTGAGCTCTTCGAGTAATTCAGGGGCATGAATACTTCCACGAAGCACCTTGCTTGCACACAGTTGACATTTGGTCACAGTTCCTTCTCACCTCTAAGGAGTTATACCCTAAGCAGCCCTGGAGATACTTCTTAGGATACAAGTATGGATAGTACCCATACACACGCTAGTATAGAAACCTTAGGAACGCTTTTTAGTCGCGTTTTAGTTTTTGAGTTAATTAAATTGTAATATGCCTGAGTTACTGAAATTAAATCTTTATGTAAAATTTCCATCAATTCCGCTCAGCCGTTCTAGCGTGATTGAGAGATTACAAAAATACTTCCGTTGGACACATAGAAAGGATGAGTGAAGAAAGATTGACGAAACAGATATACAAAGCGAAAGTGTGTGCAAGAAGAGGCATAGGAAGGCCACGTTCAAACTACCTGGATCAAATAGATCGGATTCTGAGGGACGGGAACGTTAAGAGTACTCGAAACCGACGAGCATGTATGAAGAGACTGATGAATGTTGTCGAAGCGAAAGAGGTATGTAAGTCTAGAGAGAACTGGCGCTCTATTTCTCTCACGTTAGGGACTCAGTATGTATGTATTTTTGCTCTCAACATTTAATTAATTTCTTCTAGTTGGACCCCAAGTTGACCTCGTCCATCATTGGCGCTGCGATAGACCTTGGCTACAGGGCGTTCGATACAGCTTTCATATACGGCAGCGAGCAGGAAGTTGGAGCGGGCATAAGGGCAAAGATTAATGATGGCACAGTGAGGAGGTGGGTAATACTGCTAGTACATCAATACCTCTCGATATAAGTCTGTGACGCAAGATACACTCTGATAAAGCGATAGGGGTAGGGCATAACGGGTTTCCCGTTCGAATTTGGAGCTGCCGACTGGGGCAGGACCTCTACCTTATAGAAGTCGTGAGCTTCGTGAGCAATCGCGAGCGTTAATAAGCTACGGTAACCGCTTTCCATCAGGTAGGCCGAAATGCATGTTTGCCACAATTGTGGTATAAAACCCCGTATGATTAAAACTCCAGATGGAATTTGGTAACCGCTTACCATTCAGGATGTGGCCATTGTAGGAAAAATCCTTTGCAATTGAACACTGAAACTACCAGGCTCGCATAACCCGTAAGCATAAATCTTAAATAGAGCTTGTGGAAGACGACCGTGTGACATATCACTATCTCTTTTAAGTATACTGTCATCTCTTTCTTTTGTTCCATCTAGAAACATAATCTGGGAATTGGGACTGGGAACATACCCAGTGGTAAACTCTCGGTTGAGGATTTTTGTAGAGTTCTTAAAGAAGGGTTTGAGAGGTTTGAGGTCGGCACCGCCCGAACATGCCCTTGGTGTTGCAAGCGTCCATAGGTGATGGTAATCGCTTACCCCGCGATGGATTCGCCATCTGTCACGTTGGCACCTAAAATATATCTCTGCCTACCACCCCTTCGGGGACCCTTGTGGGAAGGCGTGAGGATATTATTATTATTATTTACAAATTACCGCAGAATTAATTTAATTAAATTGAAACACTATGGAAGTACCAGGCTCGCATAAACTGCAATGTCTTTTTAGTTATTCGGAACATTGGTTCGAAATTTAAATTCGAAGATTTTGAAGCGGTATCTAACTCTCTATTTTAAGGTTTTAAAATTTTCGTATTTTTCTTTAATTATGTCAAAAAGCGCCAGTTCTTTTCTGCAGGGAGGAACTTTTCATCATTTCGAAACTTTGGAGTTCGTTCCATAGACAAGACTTGGTGGAAGTGGCTTGCAGTGCCTCTTTGAGAACAATGGGGCTAACCTATTTTGATTTGTATTTAATACACAATCCTATGTCTTTTAAGGTTAGTGGGAACTCTTTAATTTTCTTTCTTAACTATTTTTTTAATATTTAATATTATTAATTATTATATTTATAATAACAGTTCTATTAAAAATATTAATATATATTTTTTATAATATGATAAATAAGTAATTTATTTATTTATACACCTCTGCCTACCCCTTCGGGGACCCTTGTGGGAAGGCGTGAGGATATTTATTTATTTTATTTTCAATTTTTGTATCCTTCATCTAATAGCTTCCTTAACTATATCGCAGCGTAAGCATCGAGGCGCCATTTTTCATTAGTTCAACTTGACAGATTAAATTACCGCCATTATTAAAACATCCTCTGAAACGTCAAGTAGTTTGACACTTGGGTGAGGTCGAGACCGTATTGGCAACATTATGGCTAGTGTAGCGATTTTGGTTCTGTATTTTTGGGTGGTAATGGTCAGCTGTGATTGGAGGACACTCTTTAACAAGAAGGAAATGAGAACGGTCGTTGATCGCTCCTCCGTATCTAATTCACTAAGTACATATATAAATTGTAATCACAGTTGATCAGCCTAATCACGCTATATTTTTGTGATTTATGATTGTCAATGGCCGGATTAACGTAGAAGCTATACTAAAGGACTATTATTTCAATCTCCCATCCTGTATAATTATTCTAGGACAACTAGATGCGCGAACCAACCCCGTTATATTTAAATATACATCTCTCCTCGCCTTTCTACAAGGGTCTCCGTGCTTGAGAAACGGCGATGGACTCGCCGACCTCGTGACAAATAGTCACGTGGGCGCCTAAAATATATGGGTACTACCTACAAACCTCTGCCAACCCCTTCGAAGTTCTCATGGGAAGGCGTAAAGATATATATTGATTGAGGTGGAAATTCTCTGACCCTTGACAGAAAACAGACATTGTGAAGAAACGTGCATACGTTTGAGAGGAACATAGTTAGTGCTTACTCAAGACTTCATTTATCAAAGATCAAGTGGGTGTATTGACACCGTAAATATAAGTAAATATATCGTTATACGTACAGTTACCCAACACAAGCTTTGCTTAGGTTGGGACTAGGTAAATTTGTGTGGAATTGTCCCAAGGTTTATTTATTTATACAAGTTACCAGGGGCCCATAAGTCCGTAATACTTTCACAGGAAGGATCAGATCCAATTCCGAAGATAGCGACCGTAGTTCAATACTCCACTGCGGACTTTATGGACGCCTGGTACGGCATGGAGCAGTTGGTCAGTAAGGGGCTGGTCAAATCCATCGGAGTAAGCAACTTCAACTCCCACCAGATAGCCAGGGTGGTCGAAAAGGGGAAAGTTAAGCCTACTGTCAATCAGGTAATACATTTTTTCAATATATTTACGTCTTTAGTTGCTGCTAGCCTGGTACACGAGTTCACGTTTTCATATATTTTATGCAAATTTCTATTAATTAAAGAAGTCTAGAGAGAGAACTGGCGCTCTAACTACCTCTGCCTACCCCGTGAGGGACTCTGCAAGATGTTATATTAATAAATATAAATAAATGTGGCAATATTCTCTATGCCGCTGTCAAATGAATACTCTTCTTAGTTGCTGGGAGCCTGGTACAAGAGTTCACGTTTTTATATATTATATGCAAATTTTCTACTAAAGAAGCAAGCAGTATTTATTGTTATTTCTAGAGAGAAAACTGGGGCTCTCTAGTACCTCTGCCTACCGCATGGGACTCTGTATGATACAATTAAAAACTACAATAAGTATTTTTTCAAAGATCCTTGAATTTTTTCACGAAGGCAAAAAAACCGTCTTAACTCAATACCGTCGTTCGCCATTGTCATCTTAAGACTATATCTATCCCTTTCTTACATCGCTCTCCCACTCACACTAACTTTCCGTTCCTACTATATTCTTTATTAAATTCCAGGTCGAATGTCATCCGTACTTATCGCAACAGCGACTAGATGCCTTTTGCAGTCAACTGGGCGTGAAATTGAGCTGCTTCGGTGTTCTCGGCTCTAAAGGAACACCTATAGAGTACAAGAGCACATTAACTGCAGCGATTGATGATCCCCTGGTAGTTGTAATGGCGTCCGGCCTGAATGTCACGCCAGCGCAATTGCTTATAAGGTCAGTTCTCTTGGGAGAAAATGTTGGTTTTCATCATAAGCAGTAATTTCTGTTACTAGTTTTAAGATTGTATGGGCTTGCGTTTGAAATAAATAATTAAAAAAAAAACGCAACTGCTTCAACCAGATATATCTATCTTGGTTGTAAGCGTGAGCAATTTTATTAGTTTATTTTTAATGACATGGATACTTGTCCTTCAAACGAATTCATTACAAAATTATAAACTTTGTATTTATTTATTCATGGACTTTTAAAAAGTTTTTTCCAGGACGTTTATATATTAACCCCTACTTGTAAAAACACCTATTACGTATTTTAAAGAATGCTAGGAATTTCAAAAACATAAATAATTGCTTGCCTACCCCAAAACTATGTAAAAAATTATACGCTAAGGAGGTCGATCGAAAGGTGGAAGTGACGTTTGTCTTACTTATATTCTAGTGGCCCAATAGCTTATATAATTATGTACATTTCCTTCAGATACCAGATCCAAGCCGGTCACAGCGTGGTGGTGAAGTCCTCGTCGGCAGCCCACTTGTGGGACAACCTCCAAGCTCTGAACATTAACCTCAGCCCAGCCCAGATGGAAGGGCTGCACGCCTTAAATAGAAACAAAAGGACATTCACCTTTAAAGGGTATGTTTCGCCACTACTAAGTTTTGATCACGCGTCCATGGAGTTCTTCAAGAAGGGTGTGAAAAGATTGTTGGAGGGTCGGCAAGGCGCGAGTGATACCCCTGGTGTTGCAAGCGTCCATAGGCGGCGGAAACCACTTACCATCAGGCGGACCGCATTCTTGTTTGCCACCCATGTGGTGTATAAAAAAAATCTGAAAAGCCCGCCAAAACTTTTAGACAGCTGTCACTTGCAAGAACGGCGCCAACCCGAAACTCACTGACAGCTGTCATTGACATGCAAGATATAGGCACATTACTTATAGACTCCTTAAGATTCTGAAGCCCTAGTCACTGTAATATCACAATACTACCTTGTTTATAATTTAATTTATTAATTAACATATCTTTAACTAAAGCCGTGGTGGCCGAGAGGTTAGAATAGTTGCTTGCAACAGAAAGAACGCAAGTTCGAATACCGACTACTGAGCTTTATGAACTTTCCTTCACCGTAAGGCTCGTTTGACTAATCACTGTACTTAAGTTCAGAAAAACTCATTGAAACAGTCGGGATTCGAACTCGCGATCTTAGTGTCGCGAGCAACTACTCGGGAACCACTCGGCCACCACGGCGTCTAAAATTTTATTGTAATTGGTGTCATTTTTTTTTTACAGGATGGGAGACACTCACAAGAACTATCCTTTCTCGGCGGCGTTTTGATCACTTCTGTCAGAATTGTTCTGACATATTTGTCCATGTTTTATATGAACTCCTTAAAACTCTTCAAGCTTTATTTAGGACTTACAAGGCTTTGCGGCCATTTTATTGGGTGTAATTTTAACTATTTTTATTCTTAGTATAGTGACACTTATTATATTCACAGTTCCGTTAAGGGCCCGGTCTTTAATCTAAGCCTATTTATATACATATCATGACAAGTCCCTCAAAGGCAGCGGGAGTAAAGCGCGAGTTCTCTCTAGACTTCTTCGTCGACTCTTTCGGTTCCTCTTCTTACATGCTCGTCGGTTTCGAGCACTATTGTGTCCCCGTCATTGAGTGTCGATCGATTTTAATTTCATTCGAGTTCAACTAGTTTTGTAGGTACATCTTAGAAAATCACGTTGCCTAAGATATATCTCTGGCGGCAAGTGGGTGTGTGGGTACTACCTATACACCTCTGCCTACCCCTTAAGGGACCCCAGGGAAGGCGTGAGGATATATAGCTAAGAAAATTTCCATGTATTTTTCTTTTTTCGTACGTTTGAAAATTAAATGTAATATTTTATGCGCCACAACACGGTCAGTTAGTTGTGTTGTTGAAATGGTCGTAATAATTGAACTGCGCATTCGGTCACATAATATTGGAAAGCGAACTAGTCTGTACGTAGGTATTTATATATTTAGATACATAACTAGCAATAATAATGCAATATAAGACGAGTCTGGTCTAGTAGAGCTCCTGACTGCGAAACTTGAGGTCGGGGGTTCGAATCCCGCTGAGGGCAGATATTTGTGGGATGAACACGAATATTTGTACCTTAGTCTTGGATGTCCTATGTATTTATATATATATATATCTATATAAGTAAATATACCGTTGTCTAGTTACCATAACACAAGCTTTGCTTTGGGACTATGGCAATTTGTGTGGAATTGTCCCAGGTATTTATTTATTATAATGCAATATTTAATTGTAATATAATAATGTATAATAATATATATCCTCACGCCTTCCCACAAGGGTCCCCGAAGGGGTAGGCAATAGTAAATCGTTGTTTTTTTATTTTTCTATTTATTTGTATTTTTGAAATAAAAAAGTTGCAATAAAAAACATTTATTTCATTTAGCCTTGATACAGAAATCTTCGTCACGTGAGACCAGCCCTTGTAGCCGAAATATTAAGGTTGGTTTTCCAATAAAGGTTGCTGCTACCGCTAAATACATTAAGATTTCCTTAAAGGTTTCTTCATAAGCCCTGGAATAATGAAAAAGTACATTTATCATCAATAGTTAAAGCGGTGGACTCTGTCACGTGACATCTGTCACGTTGGCACTTAAAATATGGTATATCTCTGGCGCAACGTGTGTGTGTATACTTCAACACCTCTGCCTACCCGGAGGACCCTTGTGGGAAGGCGTGAGGATATATGCTTTATCATTACTATGACTAAACACCAATCAAAAATCATGTTTGGTGCATTCAAGATTAGAACATGCAAACCTGGTATTGCTAATATTATAAATGCGCTTGTGTGTGTTTGTTCCCCGTTCACGCAAAAACTACTGAGCAGAACTGGATGCAAATTGGCACAGAGATAGATTATTAGCCGGATTAACACATATGATGCCATCTTCAAGCCTAAGGGTCCGCGAAGGGATAGGAAATAAAATAGAAAAAAGGTTTGTAGTAATGCAGGCTGTTCTCACGATACATTTAGGTGCCAACGTGACAGATGGCGAGTCCATCGCCGTTACTCAAGCACGCCTATGAATTGCTTCTCAGACGTATGCAGGTTTCCTCTCGATGTTTTCCTTCACCGTAAAACTCGTGGTGTGACTAATCACTGTACCTAAGTTTAGAAAAACTCATTGGTACAGTCGGGATTCGAACTTGCATTCTTTGTGGTACTACTCGAACACCTCGATGAACTTACTCGGTATATTTGTGTTGGGTTTCGTTATTTTGACATTCATCCTCGGACTGTGGATCGACGCAATCTTTCCTGCAACACATGATTTCATAATGTTGATATAAGTATGACAAAAACCACAGACCTCCAGCGTTAGTGGGCCCCGAGTCGAAAGATAAATAAGGAAAGAAAGAGACAGACATACATAAAGGCCGAGAGAGAAAGGGAGAGGTAAAGGCCTACATCGCCTCTTATCACATATCAGTCTCTTCATACAAGCTCGTCGGTTTCGAGTACTCTTAACGTTCCCGTCCTTGAGAGTCCGATCTATTTGATCCAGGTAATTGGAACGTGGCCTTCCTCTGCCTCTTCTTGCACACACTTTTGCTTTGTATATCTGTTTCGTCAATCTTTCTTCACTCATCTTTTCTATATGGCCAAACCAACGTAGCATGCCTTTCTTCATCTTTACAATCGCGCCCTCATTCACGCCAGTTGATTTGCGAATCTCTTCATTGCGGATTCGATCTAAGATCGTTACTCCGCACATTTTTCGAAGAGATTGCATCGTAAAACGATCGCAGCGCCACCTATCGGGTCCAATAGTGAATTCTAAACCTTTTTCGACTCAATCTGTTAGAATCGTTTGGAGCTAACAGATAATTGTGACTGTCAAATAATAGACGAATAGTTTGCAATAAAATAATATTGCGACTATAAATTGTGATGTAAGCTATCCTATCTTTCAAGTTGGATCAAACTGCACACGGTGTGCAAATTTGATTGAAATCGGTTAAGTAGTTTAGGAGTCCATCGCGGACAAACAACGTGACGCGTAATATATATATATATATATATATATATATTAAGATATGTAATAATAAGATTGATAAAGAAAAAAAATAAGAAAAAATAAGATTGTAGTGTCTGTTTGTAATATTAAAATAACAGCTTTTTACTAAATGCATATGGATGTATACACGATACATATAGCAAATTGTTTTTGTATACATATATATCCTCACGCCTTCCCACAAGGGTCCTCGAAGGGGTAGGCAGAGGTGTATAGGTAATACCCACACACCCACTTTCCGCCAGAGGTATATTACGTGCCAACGTGACAGATGGCGAGTCCATCGCCGTTACTCAAGCACAACTATACATACGCCTTTGAATTTCTTCTCAGACGTATGCAGGTTTCCTCTCGATGTTTTCCTTCACCGTAAAGCTCGTGGTGTGACTAATCACTGTACTTAAGTTCAGAAAAACTCATTGGTACAGTCGGGATTCGAACTTGCGACCTTTGCGTCGCAGGCAACTGCTCGAACCACTCGGCCACCACGGCTCTTGACATTGTTTTTGTCGGTATGTTTATTCCGGCTAATCTCTGAACGGCTGGACCTATTGGACGGGACTCTCACTGGCAGATAGCTGACGTAAAAAGGAGTAACTTATGCTACTTTTAATATAGAAATTGAAAATTTTTCTTGATAAAATCCACGCGGACGTAGTCGCGGGCACAGCTAGGCTTAAATAATGTTTCGTAACAGAACAGAATATAATAACTTACGTGGACTAATACGTAGTGGGTTTCTCTTCAAACCCACTTGTGACACTCTGGCCTTTTGAGGAATTTTCGAAGGAACCAGTCCATTCTCAGTAACACCAAACTTGTTCGAAGCAACTGCGTATTTATTTAGCATCGTAACTTGGCTTTTTTGTGTAGCCTTACTGAGAGCTCCTAAAGAATTTCTCAGATTAACGTCTGTAGCAACATCCCTAATCCTAGCCCTAATTTTGACGGCGACATTTTTTTCGATGACTTTCTGCATCGTCGTGTCGGCTTTAACTGGGGCATTTTTCTTTATTGCAACACTGTTAGCTGGTTTGATGTTTTCGGTGGATTTTGGGTGTTTTAAATTGATATCTTTAGTCGGTGGTTTGGTTTCAGGAGCCGTATGTCCATTGGATGACTTTTTGATGAGTTTTTCTTTTGATTTGATAGCTTCAGTGTTACTCTTTTTACTGAGTTCCATGTTCAAATTTGATTTTGTAGGATCATCATTATTGATTTTAACTTTATTCGGAGCATTATCTTTATCAGTTTTGCGCTTATCATTAGAATTGTCTTTTTTAGAACCATCATCATTGATTTTAACTTTATTCGGAGCATTCTCTTCATCAGTTTTGCGCTTATCATTAGAATTGTCTTTTTTAGAACCATCATTATTGATTTTAACTTTATTCGGAGCATTCTCTTCATCAGTTTTGCGCTTATCATTAGAATTGTCTTTTTTAGAACCATCATCATTGATTTTAACTTTATTCGGAGCATTCTCTTCATCAGTTTTGCGCTTCTCATTAGAATTGTCTTTTTTAGAACCATCATCATTGATTTTGACTTTATTCGGAGCATTCTCTTTATCAGTTTTGCGCTTATCATTACAATTATCTGTAGTAACTTTGCTTCCCTTATCTGTGGTAATTGTACTAGATTTAACTTTCGATGTTTTGTCTTTATTATTTTTTTCTTTTTTGGTTTGGTGGGAGTTGGAAACTGGAACTTTAACTGGACTTGGACTTACATCATTATTAGGGTTTAATTCATTTTTTCTTATTGTTTTAAGTTTACTTGTTCTATCCTTTGCTGAATTAACTTTGGCGTCAGCTTTCACAACGTTGTCTGATCGAATATGTTCATTATTAGTGTGTTTCTGTTTAGGAATTGAAGCCGCATCAGTTTTAACGCGGCTCTGTTCAGTGGCCTTTGTATTTTTGTTCACTATTGTCGACTTCTTATGGCACTCTATGGCTTTTTTATCAACTTTATGATCTTTCGCAGATCTTTTCACTAAATCTTTATTGTTATCGCCATTTTTAACAACTCCATAAACTTTAGCCTGTGTATGTTCGTTGCTAAACTTCTTTTCAGCCACATTGTCGTCAGCTACTCTTCTTTCACCCACTCTTGCTTTCTTAACAGTCTCGCCATCATTGAAATTGCTCGCCCTTTTGACAGCCTTATTACCAACGGTATTCTCTTTGCCTTTAGATTTATTTCTCTTTGGCAGAGTTTTAGGTGGTGCCATAACTTCTGTGTCCTTCTTTGCTGGCGGTCCTTCTTCGAGCTCCTCTTGTATAGTTGTCGGTCGCTTGCCTGCCTTTCTATGTTTAGGTTCATCAATTTCTTGGTCCAGAATTGTCTTGTTACGTTTTATGGACTCCTGGTCGGATTCCAGGCTTTCGTAGAGGTCTTGGGAAGGTCCCTGGGCCTCTTGACAGGTCGATATGATCTTGGACAGAAGGAGGGTGCGTTCATCTGTGTTTAGAGATGGGTCGGACAGTTGTTTGTGTGCCTGGGATATTATCTTGATGTACGCCTCGTCTGGAAACAAATAAAAACATGTTCGTTGTGATACTTAAATTTTGAGGAGGAAACTTTTTGAGGCCTCCCGAGACAACAGGGCTGGCGCCATGGCTACGTTGTATGGCGATGCCTTTTTGGCACCCTTCCGCGTGTAAAAACATTGATAGTGCCATCCACGAAGACGCGCCCCACTATCCTCCCCTATAGTTTACAGTGTAAGTGTGCAACCTTCTATTAACGTGTGAGTATTATCGGTACGCACTGATTACCTATGAGTGCACACGCACACTACAATTAATAGACTCGGGTCATACTGCACACAAATGATCTCTGTGTTTTAGGTTATTTTTACATGCAATAAATATATTTGATTTGATTTGATCCCGCGACCCCCTCGACTAGATATAATGAAACTGTGTCCGATGTAAGAAATACGGTAAAACGTTGTGAAAGATAAATGAATAATATTCCAGTTAATTTTTCATTTAATTTTCATTACAGTTCATTTCACGACATCTTTAAGATGAGAAAAAGCATTTTGGGTCGGACTTTTTATATCATTTTTATATCTCTTTAAAAAAAATCATTTTATTAATCAATTATTTTTTTATCTGAAATAAATCTATTATTATTATTACTCAGTCAGTTACTTACCCAAGTACTCCAAATCGAACTTCAGACGGTGGTGGAACGGAGCCACCGGTGACCACTTGTTCTCCAGCCGCCAGGACACCTCCAGGACGTTGGCGCACTTCAGGACGAAGCCACCTTCAGGCTGTGCTCACGAGAAAAATACATACATATAATCACGCCTCTTTCCTGTAGGGGTAGGCAGAGATCACTTCTTTCCACTTGCTACGATCCTTACATACTTCTTTCGCTTCGTCCACTTTCATTATTCTCTTCATACATGCTCTTCGGTTTAGGGAGAAAAATGTTACAATATAGGTGTTAAATTTAAGAGAGGTAGGTAGGGCATAACGGGTTTCCCGTTCGAATTTGTAGCTCCCCGACTGGGGCAGGACCTCCACCTTATAGAAGTCCGTAGACAAATAACACAATTGTTTGTGTTGTGTTCCTGCGGTGAATAAGGTTTCCAGTAATGAGCTCCTTGGGGAGGGGAGAGGATTGTTATATTGTGTTGGAAGCAGAGGGATTAGTCCCATTATGCCCTTTAAGAATGTACCAGGAGAGCATGAACTAAAGGTAATCTCTCCACACCCTTCTTGAAGAACTCCATACTGCACTCTCTAGGGAAAACCTTTAAGAATGTACCAGGAGAGCATGAACTAAAGGTACTTTACTTACATGGGGTTCCATATGCAAGGCGCTTCCGTAACGCTCCGCGAGACGCGCCAGAGACGCGCGGCGAGATCGATAGGAGGCAGCATAGCTTCGAAGAACCTGTATACATAAATATAATATATCCTCACGCCTTCCCATTAGGGTCCCCGAAGGGGTAGGCAGAGGTGTATAGGTAATACCCACACACCCACTCTCCGCCAGAGGTATATTAGGTGCCAACGTGATAGATGGCGAGTCCATCGCCGTTACTCAAGCACGACTATTCATACGCCTTTGAATTTCTTCTCAGACGTATGCAGGTTTCCTCTCGATGTTTTCCTTCACCGTAAAGCTCGTGGCGTGACTAATCACTGTACTTAAGTTTAGAAAAACTTATTGTTACAGTCGGGAACTTGCGATCTTTGTCTCGCAGGCAACTGCTCGAACCACTCGGCCGCCACGGCTCTCATACATACATACATACATCCTACAAGTATTATAAATGCGACGGTTAGTGAAATTGAATGAAATTTGCAACAGAGGTAGACTATTAACTGGATTAACAAAGGATATATATTTACATATGCTATGTTACGTTGGTTTGGACATAAAGAAAGGATGAGTGAAGAAAGATTGATGAAACAGATATACAAAGCGACCACATCCAACTACATGGATCAAATAGATCGGACTCTGAAGGACGGGAACGTTAAGAGCACTCGAAACCGACGAGCATGTATGAAGAGACTGATGAATGTGGACGAAGCGAAAGAGGTATGTAAGTCTAGAGAGAACTGGCCTCTGGAACTGGCCAAAGATCCTCTTGTATGTATGTATGTATGTATGCTAAACTGTTGGTAGGTGTACCTGAACAGCATCAGCTGGGCGAGCGAGCCGGTGCAGAACGGATCGGGCGAGCTCCGCCTCCTGAGCTGCCTTCACGGGTACCACCCGCAGACCGCGGTAGGCACACGAGGAGAACTCACCATCCTGTCCACACATTATTATTGATTTATTGATCACTCTTATCAAGTGAACTATTATTCAATCAAGTGAACTATTATTAAAGATTTATTGATCAATAATTATTGATCACTCTTATTAAGTGATCAATCATTATGGATTTATTGATCACTCTTATCAAGTGAACTATTATTATTGATTAATTAGTATTTATTTGTTGATCAAATATTATGAGGGTGACACATTTTACATAGTTAATTCAGATGTACGGATTTGGAAGTTTTTTTTTGTGTGATTAAAAAAGGATTTAAGTCCACAATTGGACCCGATCACCCCGTCACATATGTAAGTAGGGTGCAAGGCAATACATTTTTTTTTATACAACAAGAGTGGCAAACAAGCATACGACCCACCCGATAGAAAACGGTTACCGCAGCCTATTTATGCTTACAATCCCAAAGTATCACTTGCGTGTTGCCACTCTGTATTCGAAGAGTTATTCTGTGTTGGCATAAATCCCTCTGCTGCCAACACAATATAACAATCCTCCCCCTCCCCAAGGAGCTCATTACTGGAAACCTTATTCACCACGTAGGAACACAACACAAACAATAGTGTTATTTGTCTACGGACTTCTATAGGGTGAAGATCAGTCGGGCAGATACAAATTGGATACTCACCGGTTTGTGCGCATGGAAGGTGATGGAGAAAGGTACATAGTCGATCCTGCATTCAGCTGTGAGCTCGCGCCACACGCCTCCATCTTGCACCGGGGGTTCACTGGAGACAATCATAAACTTTTTTTGTCTATTTCAATCGCTTAGAACTTTTTTTTTATTGTCTCTCGTAACTATAGCTACTTGAACGGGCAATGGCGAGATCTAGGCCTTCAGCCTGCCACTTAAGTGCTAAGCAACACAGCTAAGGGCACACCCAGTGGGGCACTGACCTCGGCTTAGAGTGTTGCTGGATCGCGAGCAAGGGAGCTGGGCTGGACTGGTAATTTTATGTACTATGAATACTAGCACACTTATGAAACCCTGGTAGTTTAACAGTAGAAACCTCAATACTGTGTAATGTGTCGCAGAAAGTGGGTGTGTATGGGTAACTACTACCTAATTACACCTCTGCCTGCCCCTTCAGGGACCCTTGTAGGTGTGAGGATATATTATTATATTTATTTTATATTAAAGGTTTACTCCTGGATAACACGAACCAGTTTTCTTACTACCAAACACACATCCCATGAATAACCGACTCACTCATGAAACCCTGGTGGTTCAACAATGACAGAAACTTCAGACTGCAACACAGTCAAGCTGGTCAGCTCCTGGGTCGCTTGGCTGCGTGTTTTCAGCTTGTTCTGGTGCAGCTTCAGCTCTACAACGGACGGACCAATGTCGGGGAGGCCCAACTCAGTGTCGGAGTCCGAACTGGAAATAAAAAAAAACATTTCAGCAAAGTGATTAGTCAGAGGTGTAGGAAAACAGCGAGAAGAAACCTGCATTTGTTTAAGAAGGAATTTACGGTAATTAACATTTGTTCCCTTATACGTAATGGTAGAAAATAAAATTTACTTACATATAAACTCAGTACAAGAGCAATACATTTCCATATTTGCATTGCATGGCTATAATTCAAATTCAAATACAAATTCTTTTACACACAATTTTTACATATAATTGTTTGGAAGAGGAGCTATATATTATAATTATTTATCATATTATATTTTGATTGAGATTTTAAAATACGCACCTATCTTCTTCATAGTAGCTGCTCGCATTGCACTCAGCGCGAACCTCCTCTATTCTCATCTCATTATAACTTAAAGCTTCCAAGATTTTCTGCCTGCGATCAAGCAAAGCTGATCGGTTAGTTAAATCAACAGGCATTTTATAATAAACAACAATAACATACTTAACACAACACGATCAAATTCGACATTCACTCACATTCAAGTCAAACAAAACAACCGACATATTTTAAATATTTTTATTTTTTATATTACTTAGATACTGGTCATTTAGCTGCATAGATAAAAAGCACAGATGGATTGCAATGTTTAATAAATTCTCAGTAAACAGATATAGATATCCGTTTACTGGTAACTTAAACATAAATTTTTACTTAAAGTTTGTTACAAACTCTAATAACTTAAAAATTAAATTACCATAATTTATCTGAATTGCTTTGCTCTTTGCTACAATTGTAGCAAAAAAAATAATTCCAATTGAAATTTCCGAACGAATTGTAGCAATGTCAAAATAATAAATTGCTGTCGGTCACCACGACTTACTTCAATAATTAGGTACATAGGTACTTATAATTGTACTAGAACAATGATGAAGTATGTAATTAATTCTGGATAATTAAACAGCAACAATGTTAAATACTACGTGCAATAGAGTTTCATTCACATAATTATATTCTAACTAAATTAAACTAAATTCTTATAAGATTCATATCTGTCTACTTAACTGGTGTAGTTTTTAGCGAAATTCAATTAAATACTCGTAGTAAACATGCGCTTGTTGAGTTCAGAGGTCAAGTTTGTGTGTTAGGTCAGATAGTTAATAGTGCTAAAGGTATTTTTAATGTTTATTTAAGTGTTAAATGTGATAATTTACTACGTTACCGGACGCAACTGCATTTTTATCGAAGATGGGTCAAACAGGCAGCGCGATGCCGGGTAAGTACTCTGATGCTAATAAAAACGCGTTCTAATTCGTTGTAACAACGATTTAATTAGAACATAGCACCCGTTTCCTAATTATAACCTCATTTGTATGTGTAATAAAAAGAGTGTGCTGTTTTTAAGGGACTGCTTATTAAATATCTGCTGCAGTGCGATTATTGCAGCATTTTAATATAGAGGAACATATTATTTTGATGAGTCTTGTCTATGATGTTGAAGTCTTGGTGGCCGAGTTGCTTGAGTAGTTGCCTATAACACAGTGATTGCAAGTTTGCATTCCATCTGTACCAATGAGTTTTACCTCTAGCTTTACGGTGAAAGGAAACATTGAGAAGAAATCTGTATAGGTTTGAGAAGAAATTTAAATGAATTTCTGGCGTGTTCATAGCTATTTCTCAAGTGCAAATAGTTGTGCTAATGGCAATGAACTTGCCATCTGTCGTTATTGCACCTTTGCAAAAGTGACTATGAAATATACACATATATTCTTAAATATACACATTTTTCTGATACATACATAAAATCACACCTCTTTCCCGTAGGGGTAGGCAGAGACCACTTCTTTCCACTTGCTACGATCCTTACATACTTCTTTCGCTTCGTCCACTTTCATTATTCTCTTCATGCATGCTCTTCGGTTTAGGGTACTCTTGACCTGACCTTTTTAAATTTTTCTGATGAGAAGTGTATATAGTAATATGTTGATTATGCCTCTTTCTTCTTTCTTTACATTGATTATTTTACATGTAATAAATTAATTTAATTTGATTTGATTTATTTTAAAAAGCCATGGTGGCCGAGTGGTTCGAGCAGTTGCCTGCGACACAAAGGTCGCAAGTTCGAATCCCGACTGTACCAATGAGTTTTTCTGTACTTAAGTACAGTGATTAGTCACACCATGAGCTTTACGGTGAAGGAATACATCGTGAGGAAACCTGCATACGTCTGAGAAGAAATTCAAAGGCATATGTATAGTTATGCTTGAGTAATGGCGATGGACTTGCAATCTGTCACGTTGGCACCTAATATACCTCTGGCGGAAAGTGGGTGTGTGGGTTTTACCTATACACCTCTGCCAACCCTTTCGGGGACCCTTGTGGGAAGGCGTAATGATATATATAATTGCAAGCCAGGATCAATTTTAACAATATCATATAAGGAGTATTGTCGCATAGAGTGCTTATGGGTTCCTAATTTAAATGTGTAGTTTTAAAAAACCAGAATTTTAACAACCAGTTAGTGTGTATTATCGCTTTTTTTTTCTGTTGGTTTAATTTTTTGCCTTTCTACCAGCTGACGATCAGCTGTGTGACGCAAGGCATACCTGCCATGCATTGTTTTTTTTTTCTGTTATTGTTCAGTGTAATGCAACGCCGCACGTGCATTCTGCCAAATTGTATAGTCCACTTGCGCTAAATGGACAATTTATACGTTATGCCGATACGAGCTTTATCTGTACTTGACACAGAGTTGAATTTCGATTGCATTGTAATTTTGAATTTATCTCACTTGGTCGTATGCGCAAATTACTTGTCATGCTAAATTCAGCTTAACAACGTGGAAATAAGTCTTAGTTTTGTACTTAATAGTATGTTTGGGGGATTTTGGCTTTTGTCTGAGCAGTTATGCAAAATCTTTTTTTTTTCCGCTTACCTGTATTTTTTCAATCAGCTGATTTTCGTCTATACAATCAGCTGATGGTACTAGGGTTTCATAACTCTTAGAAAGTTCTCACGCATCATTATGTTTTTTACAATGTTCTCCTGGTACGCAGTGACAACATAAAACCTAATGCTTGGCGGCAGGATATCTGGCACTGCGGTGGTCACCTAGCCGGACTGTTGCAATATGAGGCCTACCACCTAGTACCCAGTCCCTTATGGCCAGTAATGTGACTAGCTACAGTGCCCTCCACACCGGCACACAGTGTAGTGTACGTACACTAGTGCTTGGCGGCAGGATATCTGACACTGCGGTGGTCACCTAGCCGGACTGTTGCAATAAGAGGCCTACCACCTAGTACCCAGTCCCTTATGGCCAGTAATGTGACTAGCTACAGTGCCCTCCACACCGGCACACAGTGTAGTGTACGTACACTAGTGCTTGGCGGCAGGATATCTGGCACTGCGGTGGTCACCTAGCCGGACTGTTGCAATAAGAGGCCTACCACCTAGTACCCAGTCCCTTATGGCCAGTAATGTGACTAGCTACAGTGCCCTCCACACCGGCACACAGTGTAGTGTACGTACACTAGTGCTTGGCGGCAGGATATCTGACACTGCGGTGGTACCCACCTAGCCGGACTGTTGCAATAAGAGGCCTACCACCTAGTACCCAGTCCCTTATGGCCAGTAATGTGACTAGCTACAGTGCCCTCCACACCGGCACACAGTGTAGTGTACGTACACTAGTGCTTGGCGGCAGGATATCTGGCACTGCGGTGGTCACCTAGCCGGACTGTTGCAATAAGAGGCCTACCACCTAGTACCCAGTCCCTTATGGCCAGTAATGTGACTAGCTACAGTGCCCTCCACACCGGCACACAGTGTAGTGTACGTACACTAGTGCTTGGCGGCAGGATATCTGACACTGCGGTGGTCACCTAGCCGGACTGTTGCAATAAGAGGCCTACCACCTAGTACCCAGTCCCTTATGGCCAGTAATGTGACTAGCTACAGTGCCCTCCACACCGGCACACAGTGTAGTGTACGTACACTAGTGCTTGGCGGCAGGATATCTGACACTGCGGTGGTACCCACCTAGCCGGACTGTTGCAATAAGAGGCCTACCACCTAGTACCCAGTCCCTTATGGCCAGTAATGTGACTAGCTACAGTGCCCTCCACACCGGCACACAGTGTAGTGTACGTACACTAGTGCTTGGCGGCAGGATATCTGCCACTGCGGTGGTACCCACCTAGCCGGACTGTTGCAATAAGAGGCCTACCACCTAGTACCCAGTCCCTTATGGCCAGTAATGTGACTAGCTACAGTGCCCTCCACACCGGCACACAGTGTAGTGTACGTACACTAGTGCTTGGCGGCGGGATATCTGGCACTGCGGTGGTCACCTAGCCGGACTGTTGCAATAAGAGGCCTACCACCTAGTACCCAGTCCCTTATGGCCAGTAATGTGACTAGCTACAGTGCCCTCCACACCGGCACACAGTGTAGTGTACGTACACTAGTGCTTGGCGGCAGGATATCTGACACTGCGGTGGTACCCACCTAGCCGGACTGTTGCAATAAGAGGCCTACCACCTAGTACCCAGTCCCTTATGGCCAGTAATGTGACTAGCTACAGTGCCCTCCACACCGGCACACAGTGTAGTGTACGTACACTAGTGCTTGGCGGCAGGATATCTGACACTGCGGTGGTACCCACCTAGCCGGACTGTTGCAATAAGAGGCCTACCACCTAGTACCCAGTCCCTTATGGCCAGTAATGTGACTAGCTACAGTGCCCTCCACACCGGCACACAGTGTAGTGTACGTACACTAGTGCTTGGCGGCAGGATATCTGACACTGCGGTGGTCACCTAGCCGGACTGTTGCAATAAGAGGCCTACCACCTAGTACCCAGTCCCTTATGGCCAGTAATGTGACTAGCTACAGTGCCCTCCACACCGGCACACAGTGTAGTGTACGTACACTAGTGCTTGGCGGCAGGATATCTGCCACTGCGGTGGTCACCTAGCCGGACTGTTGCAATAAGAGGCCTACCACCTAGTACCCAGTCCCTTATGGCCAGTAATGTGACTAGCTACAGTGCCCTCCACACCGGCACACAGTGTAGTGTACGTACACTAGTGCTTGGCGGCAGGATATCTGACACTGCGGTGGTACCCACCTAGCCGGACTGTTGCAATAAGAGGCCTACCACCTAGTACCCAGTCCCTTATGGCCAGTAATGTGACTAGCTACAGTGCCCTCCACACCGGCACACAGTGTAGTGTACGTACACTAGTGCTTGGCGGCAGGATATCTGACACTGCGGTGGTACCCACCTAGCCGGACTGTTGCAATAAGAGGCCTACCACCTAGTACCCAGTCCCTTATGGCCAGTAATGTGACTAGCTACAGTGCCCTCCACACCGGCACACAGTGTAGTGTACGTACACTAGTGCTTGGCGGCAGGATATCTGACACTGCGGTGGTACCCGCCTAGCCGGACTGTTGCAATAAGAGGCCTACCACCTAGTACCCAGTCCCTTATGGCCAGTAATGTGACTAGCTACAGTGCCCTCCACACCGGCACACAGTGTAGTGTACGTACACTAGTGCTTGGCGGCAGGATATCTGACACTGCGGTGGTACCCACCTAGCCGGACTGTGGCAATAAGAGGCCTACCACCTAGTACCCAGTCCCTTATGGCCAGTAATGTGACTAGCTACAGTGCCCTCCGCACCGGCACACAGTGTAGTGTACGTACACTAGTGCTTGGCGGCAGGATATCTGACACTGCGGTGGTACCCACCTAGCCGGACTGTTGCAATAATAGGCCTACCACCTAGTACCCAGTCCCTTATGGCCAGTAATGTGACTAGCTACAGTGCCCTCCACACCGGCACACAGTGTAGTGTACGTACACTAGTGCTTGGCGGCAGGATATCTGACACTGCGGTGGTACCCACCTAGCCGGACTGTTGCAATAAGAGGCCTACCACCTAGTACCCAGTCCCTTATGGCCAGTAATGTGACTAGCTACAGTGCCCTCCACACCGGCACACAGTGTAGTGTACGTACACTAGTGCTTGGCGGCAGGATATCTGACACTGCGGTGGTACCCACCTAGCCGGACTGTTGCAATAGAAGGCCTACCACCTAGTACCCAGTCCCTATGGCCAGTAATGTGGACGCATTAGCTTACAGTGCCTCCACACCGGCACACAGTGTAGTGTACGTACACCAGTGCTTGGCGGCAGGATACTGGACACTGGTGCGGTACCCACCTAGCCGGACTGTTGCAATAAGAGGCCTACCACCTAGTACCCAGTCCCTTATGGCCAGTAATGTGACTAGCTACAGTGCCCTCCACACCGGCACACAGTGTAGTGTACGTACACTAGTGCTTGGCGGCAGGATATCTGACACTGCGGTGGTACCCACCTAGCCGGACTGTTGCAATAAGAGGCCTACCACCTAGTACCCAGTCCCTTATGGCCAGTAATGTGACTAGCTACAGTGCCCTCCACACCGGCACACAGTGTAGTGTACGTACACTAGTGCTTGGCGGCAGGGTATCTGACACTGCGGTGGTACCCACCTAGCCGGACTGTTGCAATAAGAGGCCTAACACCTAGTACCCAGTCCCTTATGGCCAGTAATGTGACTAGCTACAGTGCCCTCCACACCGGCACACAGTGTAGTGTACGTACACTAGTGCTTGGCGGCAGGATATCTGACACTGCGGTGGTACCCACCTAGCCGGACTGTTGCAATAAGAGGCCTACCACCTAGTACCCAGTCCCTTATGGCCAGTAATGTGACTAGCTACAGTGCCCTCCACACCGGCACACAGTGTAGTGTACGTACACTAGTGCTTGGCGGCAGGATATCTGACACTGCGGTGGTACCCACCTAGCCGGACTGTTGCAATAAGAGGCCTACCACCTAGTACCCAGTCCCTTATGGCCAGTAATGTGACTAGCTACAGTGCCCTCCACACCGGCACACAGTGTAGTGTACGTACACTAGTGCTTGGCGGCAGGATATCTGACACTGCGGTGGTACCCACCTAGCCGGACTGTTGCAATAAGAGGCCTACCACCTAGTACCCAGTCCGTTATGGCCAGCAATGTGACTAGCTACAGTGCCCTCCGTACTCAAACTATCTTATTTTGTTTCAGGTAAATCCAGCAGTTGGCAGAAAAACGACTTTTATAACGTATTCTATGAAAGTAAGTTTCTAAAGCAATTGGCGTGAAGGTAGGGGGCAGGGGAGGGAGGGGGAAGGAGTTTCTTATCTCCACAAGGCCTTGTTTGCCATGCCGATGTCAATGTAACAACTAATATATTTGGCCAAGTTCATATACCAACTACATTAGTATGAATAGTATAAAAATGGATCAGACACTCAATGATTCTATTTATTTATGTATTTTTCGCTTTATTTAAAGAAGGAATAAATCAATACATTAATTTAATTATAAATATAATGCAGATACTGATGTTCGGGGCTTACAAATAAAACAAAATGGCTTCCGAAAAGTTGCAGGAACTAATTAATATTAGGGAGCTGACAGAACAAAATCCCTAACTAAATATGAATATGCGTATAAAAAGGCGTTCTAAAACGCCATCTAGCGCCATCTAGTGGGCGAAGCTGAACTAAAATCGACAATGGATTTGTCAACAATTTCATTAGGAGCAAATATATAATTAATGTTACCGTTGTATGTAAGTTTTAAATCATGTTTTACTTTTCAGTTACCCTCTCATTGAGTGTTTTCGGCGACAGTCTAAGTGTTGGACGTGAGTAATCCTTACAATTTTATACACTCCTAGCGGCCCGTCCCGGCTTGACACGGGTGGACATACATTTTTGCATAAAATTAACTATCTTGCAATTAAAATTACCTAAATTAATCAGTGATATTGTAGCATTCAAATGGTGAAAGAATTTTTAAAATCGGTCCAGTTTTGAGCCCATTCCTTACAAACATACTTACGTATAAATCTCTCCTCTTTATAATATTAGTATGAAGTATAGATTCATGAGGAAATGTGGTGGCCGAGTGGTTCCAGTCACCTGCAACACATAGGTAGCAAGACTGTACCGATGAGTCTTCTCAACTTAAGCACAGTGATTAGACACACAAGCTTTACGGTGAAGGTAAACATCGAGAGGAAACCTGTGTTGCGCCTGCACTGTGATACCATACCACTTATACGTCAGGACAAGAGGAGGCGGCGTGGCCGAGAGGTCACAGCACCCGCCTGCCACGCAAACGGCGCGAGTTCCAATCCCGACTGGATTGAGGAGTTTTTCTACATTTAATTACAGTGAGGCACACCACGAGCTTTACGGTGAAGGGAAACATCGAGAGGAAACCTGCATACGTCTGAGAAGACATTCGAAGGCGTATGTATAGTCGTGCTTGAGTAACGTCAGGGCAACTGAAAATATATTTTCGGTGAAAAGTGGGTGTGTGGGGGCACTCCCTGCACACCTCTGCCTACGCCTTGGGCAAACCTAGCGGAAAGGCGTGAATATATATTATGTAAACAATAACTGTAGTGGAACCACAGACAGACCATAAAGCCATGATTGATCGCTGTCAAAGATCTGTCAGTGTCATGAACAATAAATGTTGCCATGTACAAATAAAAATATTATCGTTTTCTGTTTCGCAGTTGGCAGTAAAATGGCTGATGGTAAGTAAATAGAAAATAAACATTACAGGCTTCGTGTTACTATTACTACAACATAGCAAGTTTCGTGTGGAAACCATTGGGAGAAATACCTGCATACGTTTGCGAAGACATGGTGCTGCAAGCGTCCATAGGCGGCGGTAACCGCTTACCATCAGGCGGGCCGCATGCTCGTTGGCCACCGAAGTGGTAAAAAAAAATTTAAGATATTCAAAGTCGTGTCACGTTGGCACATGCAATATACCTCTGGCGGAGAGTGGGTGGGTACTACCTATACACCTCTGCCTACCCCTTCGGGGACCCTTGTGTGAAGGCGTGAGGATATATTATTATTTTTTTTCAGGTTTGATAAACTACTGCAAGGACGGTGTCAAGCAAGCTGGAATCAGAGGTAATCTACATTATTTTGGATGTCTAAGAAAAAGCTGTTGCCCAAATATATGATAGTAATATTTATTTACTTATTTATTTATTTATTTATTGAAATATTAATTTCGAACAAATTTTATTACCATAAAAAAGGTTGTAGTGAGTCAATTTTAAAAGATAGACATATGCTGTCGCGGACTTTTTGTTAGAGCTTTTAAAGAGGAACAACTCCCTCATACATGATATTTGTGTAACTTAAACCGTTTACGCAGCGCACGCAACGGAAGCTCTCAAAAAGGAATATTTTTTCCCGTTCTGGCAACATTATTCATTATGCTTCGCTCCTATTTGTAACGTGATGTTATATAGCCTTTAATTCTAACGAAAAAAAGTAGTTCCTGAGATTGTTCAAACAAACAAACAATCTCTTCAGCTTTATAATATTGAGTATAGATACACACACACATTTCTAATATTTCATTCAGTTCATTCATTCAATTCATGTACTCCGGAGGTGGGCGTTGTCATCCACGGCAGAGTTTTTAACTTCTGCGGGTGTCATCGTTACTTTTATTTCTGTGCCAAAACAATGTTACCAAATAAAATTTGATTATTTTCGTTAATATTAATTTTACATCATTGCCTGTTCCAGATATATCAAACTGCAAAGCTGACATCACAGTAGAGTTGAGACGTTGCAACCAGGTGACTTTCAATAAAGCATTGGACACCAATAGCTATTCTAAGGACGACGATGAAAGCACTCAGGACGCTTCTCAAACTGACACTGCCGATGAAAGCAGCCAGGACGCTTCTAGTAAGCAGGACAGCAGCAACAGGGACAACTCTAATAATAGCGCTGATTCTAATAATAAAAAATCTGAATCTGATAAAAACAGCAATGTCAGGAATAACAATAAAAGCAGCGAATTAAGAAACAGTCACAATAATCAATCAAGTGACCAGAGTTCCAACAACAAGAGCAATGACAATGAAAGAAGCTCTAGCAAGAGTGATAGCAGTGCCGATGACCGTAACTCTAGCCTGAATAAGAGCAGTCGCAATGAAAGTAGCTCTAGCCAGGATGATAGCAATGACAATGGAAGTAGCTCTAGCCGTAATAAGAGCAGTCACAAGGGAAGTAGCTCTAGCGAGGATGATAGCAATGACAATGGAAGTAGCTCTAGCCGTAATAAGAGCAGTCACAAGGGAAGTAGCTCTAGCCAGGATAATAGCAGTGCCGATGACCGTAACTCTAGCCAGAATCAGAGCAGTGCCGATGACCGTAACTCTAGCCAGAATCAGAGCAGTGACAATGAAAGAAGCTCTAGCCAGGATAATAGCAGTGCCGATGACCGTAACTCTAGCCAGAATCAGAGCAGTGACAATGAAAGAAGCTCTAGCCAGGATAATAGCAGTGCCGATGACCGTAACTCTAGCCAGAATCAGAGCAGTGCCAATGACCGTAACTCTAGCCAGAATCAGAGCAGTGACAATGGAAGTAGCTCTAGCCATAATAAGAGCAGTCACAAGGGAAGTAGCTCTAGCGAGGATGATAGCAATGACAATGGAAGTAGCTCTAGCCATAATAAGAGCAGTCACAAGGGAAGTAGATCTAGCGAGGATGATAGCAATGACAATGGAAGTAGCTCTAGCCATAATAAGAGCAGTCACAAGGGAAGTAGATCGAGCGAGGATGATAGCAATGACAATGGAAGTAGCTCTAGCCATAATAAGAGCAGTCACAAGGGAAGTAGATCTAGCGAGGATGATAGCAATGACAATGGAAGTAGCTCTAGCCATAATAAGAGCAGTCGCAAGGGAAGTAGATCTAGCGAGGATGATAGCAATGACAATGGAAGTAGCTCTAGCCATAATAAGAGCAGTCGCAAGGGAAGTAGATCTAGCGAGGATGTTAGCAATGACAATGGAAGCAGCTCTAGCCATAACAAGAGCAGTCACAAGGGAAGTAGCTCTAGCCAGGATAAGAGCAGTCACAATGGAAGTAGCTCTAGCCAGGGTAAGAGCAGTTCCAATAAACGTAAGTCTGGCAATAATCATGAAACTTCCATTGCAAGTAGCGGCAACATACATAAACCTTGCTAAAATGATGACTAAAAACAATTGCAGAGCAGGGAGATTTATAGCTCATCTCAACACTTAAACATTTTAATACTATCTCTTCATTCCCTCCAATACTAAGCTGTCATTTCAATGTCAAACGTCAAAGTTGCCATTACTTTAGTTTCCATGTACAGACTGCTATTTAATACTTTGCATGTAGACAGTTAATTACAACGTCCCTATAGGATAAAACTGTGTGACATTTGACATCTGTCAAAGGTATACCATAAACTAAAGCAGGTGACATTGACGCCTCACGTCTGTAAATTATTTCTTTCTGTGCCATCCCATAGACTAGACCAAACTGCTCTAGCTTGTCCATTCTGGGTCTTTTGATTTCTAAACTATTAAGATTGACTGTAATGGTGGTGGTATATTTTAAATTTAAACCGTTTCAATAAAAATAGTACAAACCGATAAAGCGTTTCATTTGTGCGTACATTGATTTTGTAAGCTTACTCATACTTTTACAAAGATTATGTCTATACAGACTGTTAAGGTCTTATAAGGAACTTCTAAGGACTGGAAAGGTTATATACATATCAAGTGCACGGCTTCTTTGGACCATAATAAACTATATTGCAAAGGTTTTTAATCCCATATCTACATGTTAGGAAGATAATGAGGAATGAAACCAAAAAAGATGTAAAGATGAAGAAAGGCATGTTACGTTGGTTTGGACACATAGAAAGGATGAGTGAAGAAAGATTGACGAAACAGACATACAAAGCAAAAGTGTGTGCAAGAAGAGGCAGAGGAAGGCCACGTTCCAACTACCTGGATCAAATAGATCGGACTCTGAAGGACGGGAACGCTAAGAGTACTCGAAACCGACGAGCATGTATGAAGAGACTGATGAATGTGGACGAAGCGAAAGAGGTATGTAAGTCTAGAGAGAACTGGCGCTCTATACTCTCTGCCTACCCCGTTAGGGACTTGGCGTGATGATATGTATGTATGTGTATGTATGTATGAAACCAAAAACCCAAACATTTCAACTTGAAATTTACACATCACTAGCAACCAAGTCAGCTGATCGGTGTAAGTAGGTCACTCACGATACATTCACCTGAGAAAACAAACCTCTTATGCTATTAATAATAATAATAATAATATATCCTCACGCCTTCCCACAAGGGTCCCCGAAGGGGTAGGCAGAGGTGTATAGGTAATACCCACACACTCACTTTCCGCCAGAGGTATATTAGGTGCCAACGTGACTGATGGCGAGTCCATCGCCGTTACTCAAGCACGACTATACATACGCCTTTGAATTTCTTCTCAGACGTATGCAGGTTTCCTCTCGATGTTTTCCTTCACCGTAAAGCTCGTGGTACTAATCACTGTACTTAAGTTCAGAAAAGCTCATTGGTACAGTCGGGATTCGAACTTGCGACCTTTGCGTCGCAGGCAACTGCTCGAACCACCACAAACAGTATTTTTAACTTGAGATCTGGCGTTTACGACATTATCATAACATAATTTTGGCAAGAAGATATCATACCTACATACCTGCCTACCCCTTCGGGGACCCTTGTGGGAAGGCGTGAGGATATATTTATTTATTTCATTAATTTTGGCAAGAAGATATCATTAAATTAATTTAGCGATTGACATATCACGTAATTAGATTTGCCAGACGACGACTGTATGCTACAAAAAGATTAGTATCCGAATCAAGAAATTACAAAAAAAAAATTGTACTGTCTTAAAATGACAATATTGTCAATCAGTTAATTGTGTAAGTTAGGTTGGTAGGTAGGTAATCCGAACTATCTGTCTGTCTATGTCTTTAGATAGAAAATACGTTGTAGATTATAATCAAAATGTTCCAAAAAGGAGACACATTGAGGCCTGTCGTTGCCACCAAGGAAGAACCCGTGAAGAAGCATGAAATAACATATACGTGCGATGTATGCCAAAAAGGTGATTGGCTTACCGAAACTGATGTTGAAATTCACCGTAAAAATACACACAAAAACCAGTTATTTAAACTTTTAAAGAATAAAAATGAACATTACTGCAGTGTGAGTTGACGTTTCTATGAATAATAAAAATTATTTCAATACAATTGAATCTCGTCAGTCTGTCAGCAATTAAGATCTCTCAATCTGGTATCTCTACACTCTGCCTAGCGTGAGAGGCTCGGCGTGATGATATGTATGTAGGTCTGTGTGTAGAGATGACTGGCGCTCTACTCTCTCTGCCTAGCGTGAGGGACTGGGCGTGATGATATGTATATAGGTCGGTAAGTCTAGAGAGGACTGGCGCTCTACTCCCACTGCCTAGCCTGAGGGGCTCGGCTTGATGATATGTATGTAGGCCTGTAAGTCTAGAGAGGACTGGCGCTCTACTCCCACTGCCTAGCGTGAGGGGCTCGGCGTGATTATATGTATATAAGTCTGTACATCTAGAGAGGACTGGCGCTCTACTCTCCCTGCGTAGCGTGAGAGACTTAGTGTGATGAAGTAGATAAATTCCAACCCTATCTAATTTATTTACTAGTATATATTGTTCATATGCTTTTTATTTTTTTATAACACTAAGGCATCCTATTATCACATGTCCAGACTAGGTAAGCATTTACCATTGCCTGTGGAGGCTCTCTGTTGACCCTGGCGTTTTTAAACCCTTGCAAAACTCACTGCTCTAGAGAATACATCAAAGTAGACATGAGTTGATATTTATAGTGTCTGTGTCAATGATTTGACTGTTTAATCACTTGCAGGTGTGCGTAAGACCGCACAATGATGCCGCAGACCTCCTGAGGCACATCAAATCGGAACACTTGTTCAGTCCACCTGACAGTATGGTTGTGGGACCTGATATATACATTTGCGATGACTGCGAAAGGGTGTTTTTCAACAAGAAGATGCTGACGTTACACATACAACGAACACACAGTACAAGAGCGTACAGAGACTCGGCAAAAGTGGAGTGTCCCGTTTGCTCCAAAGACATAAGACTAGCAACGGCCCTGATGTGGAGTCACCTTCTCTTTCACTCAATCATTGGCATTTCCACATGCCAGATATGTTTAGAAGCATGCGAGAACCGTAATGAGCTACGTAATCACCTGCAAGTACATGCAAAATATTTCTCCTGTTACTGCGGTTTCAGTGCAACCAGCAGTGTGGCTTACAACGAGCATGTGGACACGCATAGAGTGAAGACAAATAAAATCATTGTCAGCGTACCTGATTTTAAGAAGTACTTTGTGCAACACTCCGAACACCAGTGGAGGTACGAAATCAACTCCAACGGTCTGAAAGGTCTACTGCTCCCTTCTAATGTGAAGCTATGTGTGATGTGCAGAGAAATTTGTACAGACGAAGACAGAATGAGAGAGCATATAGAAATTGATCATGCCCCAGAAAGAGAGGTGAAGAAACTGTACTGTTGTATCTGCGGTGAGGAGTTCTTCAACAGGGTGCTGCTAAAACATCATATATTCAAATTGGGCGGTGATCACAAGAGCAAATAAGGTGTACAGTAGTTGAGGAGGGCGATGGCTGACATTCGCGTCATACTTGTGGACAGGTGCTGCTTGTGGGGGCTGGGCATCTCAAGCCTACTGTTACACTAGTATCGCAGTGTACAGTATATAGATACACTTCCCCCCACAGTGGTTGAGGAGGGCGATGGCTGACATTCGCGTCATACTTGTGGACAGGTGCTGCTTGTGGGGGCTGGGCATCTCAAGCCTACTGTTACACTAGTATCGCAGTGTACACTATATAGATACACTTCCCCCCACAGTGGTTGAGGAGGGCGATGGCTGACATTTGCGTCATACTTGTGGACAGGTGCTGCTTGTGGGGGCTGGGCATCTCAAGCCTACTGTTACACTAGTATCGCAGTGTACACTATATAGATACACTTCCCCCCACAGTGGTTGAGGAGGGCGATGGCTGACATTCGCGTCATACTTGTGGACAGGTGCTGCTTGTGGGGGCTGGGCATCTCAAGCCTACTGTTACACTAGTATCGCAGTGTACAGTATATAGATACACTTCCCCCCACAGTGGTTGAGGAGGGCGATGGCTGACATTCGCGTCATACTTGTGGACAGGTGCTGCTTGTGGGGGCTGGGCATCTCAAGCCTACTGTTACACTAGTATCGCAGTGTACAGTATATAGATACACTTCCCCCCACAGTGGTTGAGGAGGGCGATGGCTGACATTCGCGTCATACTTCAATTTTGTTCTAGTACAAAGATATTTAGCACAAACTGTTACTTGACAACGAATTTCTTGTAAGCTTTTGTCGATAAATAAACATTTTGTTTTGTAAACTGAATTTTTCTTACATACATATATATACCTACCACACCTGGATAGTGCTATCCACGAAGACGCGCCCCCCCAATGTCTAGTCGAGGGGGTCGCAGCATGCGGGGAGTTTGAGTTCGGTTCGAGTAGTTGAGTAGCCTGTGACACAAAGATTGTAAGTTCGTATCTCGACAGTACCAATGAGATTTTCTGAACGTACAGTGATTAGTCACACCAGGAGCTTTACGGTGAAGGAAAACATCCTAAATTTAAACATTTTAAACATTTTGACCCGTTATCCTTACTAGGATAATCAGGATCAGCGATTTTTTATATTCATTTTTGCACTGCCAAGCAAAGGTGCTGATTTTCTATAAAAAGTGTATTTTTTTAGTTTTTTTAAACTATTATTTATTATTTTTATCTATTTTTTGCATCTGTCACATATCCACAGCGAAGCGTGGCGTACAGCTAGTTATTTATATATGTATTTACGTCATAAAGATTACTTACCACACTATTTATCAATTTTATTTACCCAAGTGCACTTTCCTCAAAGAGCGATATACATATAAACAATCATACCGGCTTTTTTATTGCAATTTAAGTTTCACATTATAATGTAGGTAAAAATAAGGGGTAGGCAGAGTTGTTCACATACCCACTTTTCGCCGGAGATATATTCTAGGTGCCAACGTGACAGATGGCGAGTCCATCGCCGTTACTCAAACACGACTATACATACGCCTTTGAATGTCTTCTCAGACGTATGCAGGTTTCCTCTCGATGTTTACCTTCAACGTTAAGCTCACGGTGTGACTAATCACTATTTATACTTAAGTTCAGAAAAACTCATTGGTACAGTCGGGATTCGAACTTGCGACCTTTGCGTCGCAGGCAGCTGCTCGAACCACTCGGCCACCACGGCCTTTCTCGGGATAGATTCTACATGTTACCCTTATTGTTGATTAGATTTATATGCGAAATTAAGATGAAAATACAGTGAAACTTGGTTAAGTGGGACCTGGATAAGTGAGAAACCTCCATAACTGGAACTCATGCTGAGGTCCCAACACTTTGGCACTGAATTACCTCTGCTAGTGGGACGAGGTAAACCTCTATATCTGGGATTTGTTCTTTCGATTTATCATCATAGTTACCTCTATAACTGAGACAGCGAGTAAATTTTATATGCATAAACCTCTGTAACTGACATAACATTGTTTGTTTACTCATTCTTATTCTACCCACAAATTCCACACGTAATTTCAAGTACGTAAGTACAAATTTTGAGCTTCAATTACCTTCAGTTTTAGTTATTCTCACCTCTATTAATGGAACCCTCTGTAAATGAGACAGATATTTATTTATACCTGTATATCTGAGACACTGGGTAAGTGGAATACCTCTATAAGTGAAACGACATTGCAGGTCCCTTGATGTCTCACTTAACCAGGTTTCACTGTATGTCATCTAAAAATGTTTTTAGTCCTTCCTATCATTGTGCATATATTTATGCGCACGTATGGGGTAGGCAGACGTACATACCTTTCGCTTCGTCCACATTCATCAGTCTCTCCATCTTTCTCCATCAGTCTTTTCTACAACAAGAGTGTCAAACAAGCATACGGCCCACCCGATGGGAAACGGTTACCGTAGCCTATTTACGCTCACGATACCGATGTATCACTTGCGCATGCCACTCTGTGTTCGGAGAGTTATACTGTGTTGACAGCCTAATGGGACTAATCCCTCTGCTGCCGACTCAATATAACAATCCACCCCTCCTCAAGGAGCTCATTACTGGTAACCTTATTCATCGCAGGAACACAACACAAACAATAGTGTTATTTGTCTACGGCCTTCTATAAGGTGGAGGTCCTGCCCCAGGCGGGCAGATACAAATACGAACGGGAAACCCGTTATGGCCTACCTCTCTTATATTCTTTCTCTTTTAATAATCTTTACTCTTTTTCTCTTAATTGAGTAACTATCATGTTATCTTATACAGCCTGTGTAAGCTAGCTGTAACTTGATGAATAAATATTTCTTTAAGATTAATTTATCGTTCTATTTGGTAAACAAACTGAACACACACAGACAGGGACATTGTTCGTCCTCGTATATATACATGTGTCTTCCAACAGTGGGTCATATTGCAACTTGCAAGAAATCCAGCTTAATGACTAACGCTGCAGTAGTCCTTCTCGTGGTAAGTACATTATTTACTTGTATACATCGGCCGCGGTGGGCGAGTGGCTCGACTAGGCGCCTGCAACACGAAGAATGCATGCTCTAATCCCGACTGTACCAATGAGCTTATCTGAACTAAACTAGTGATTAGTCACACCACGAGCTTTAGGGTGAAGCAAAATATCGAGAGGAAACCTGCATACGTCTGAGAAGACATTCAAAGGCGTATGTATAGTCGTGCTGGAGTAACGGCGATGGACTCACCATCTGTCAGGTTGGCACATAAAATATGTCTCTGGCGTGAGTGTGTGGGAATCTATACACCTCTAATCTTTTTTATGTCGTGTCATTTCAGATGGCTGTCGTGAGCGCAGTTATATTCGGTAAGTGTTGAATGAATCGTTCGAAATTCGGAGATACAGTTATCCCCTACTGCCTGATGGAGCGCAGTGACCTAGGCCTATGGACGCTTGCAACACCAGGGGTATCACTCGCGTGCCGACCTTGTGTTGGGAGGATCGCTGTGCTAGCACAAGGGACAAACGGGTCCCCCTACTGCCTGATGGAGCGCGGTGACCTAGGTCTATGGACGCTTGCAACACCAGGGGTACCACTCGCGTGCCGACCTTGTGTTGGGAGGATCGCTGTGCTAGCACAAGGGACGAACGGGTCCCCCTACTGCCTGATGGAGCGCGGTGACCTAGGCCTATGGACGCTTGCAACACCAGGGGTATCACTCGCGTGCCGACCTTGTGTTGGGAGGATCGCTGTGCTAGCACAAGGGACGAACGGGTCCCCCTACTGCCTGATGGAGCGCGGTGACCTAGGCCTATGGACGCTTGCAACACCAGGGGTATCACTCGCGTGCCGACCTTGTGTTGGGAGGATCGCTGTGCTAGCACAAGGGACGAACGGGTCCCCCTACTGCCTGATGGAGCGCGGTGACCTAGGCCTATGGACGCTTGCAACACCAGGGTATCACTCGCGTGCCGACCTTGTGTTGGGAGGATCGCTGTGCTAGCACAAGGGACGAACGGGTCCCCCTACTGCCTGATGGAGCGCGGTGACCTAGGCCTATGGACGCTTGCAACACCAGGGGTATCACTCGCGTGCCGACCTTGTGTTGGGAGGATCGCTGTGCTAGCACAAGGGACGAACGGGTCCCCCTACTGCCTGATGGAGCGCGGTGACCTAGGCCTATGGACGCTTGCAACACCAGGGGTATCACTCGCGTGCCGACCTTGTGTTGGGAGGATCGCTGTGCTAGCACAAGGGACGAACCGGTCCCCCTACTGCCTGATGGAGCGCGGTGACCTAGGCCTATGGACGCTTGCAACACCAGGGGTGTCACTCGCGTGCCTTTAATTTAAATTCACATTTAAGATATAGCTTTCTCCAACTCCGTATAAACTTTAACTGTGCCATTCACAGTTTCAACGTTCGTTTAAGTCTCATGAAGATTGGTCTTATTCCAGATGCGGTGCTCGCTCAATCTAACGGAACCGGAATCTTGGGAACAGTACAGAAAGTTGTAGGTTCGTAAACTGTGTTCCGCTCACATAATTGTATGAATAAAATTAATATTTATTGAAAATCTGTTGTTTCTCTTCACCTTATTTGGAATTTGTGTGTCCCACTGCTTTACCCGCGAGTCTACTTGACTCGTGGCCCTATAATTAGGGGCTCATATAAATAAATAAATACTTTGACATTGACACATATAGCCACAGTCCCAGATTAAGCAAAGCTTGTGTTATGGTAACGAGACAACGATATATATCAGTCAAGTGCGAACGCTGTTCTCCCATACTTAAGTACTATTGCTGTAACAAAATAATATTGTTATTGTATACCTAATAATTTGAAAAGAGTATAATATATATCGTCACGCCTTCCCACAAGGGTCCCCGAAGGGGTAGGCAAAGGTATATTAGGTGCCAAAGTGAAAAACGTCGAGAAACGTGCACGGTTCGGGTTGGTCGTTTCCATGGAGAAGAACCGAAATCTCCATGGTTACTCTTGAAGCCGTGGTGGCCGAGTGGTTCGAGCAGTTGCCTACGACACAAAGGTCGCAAGTTCGAATCCCGACTGTACCAATCTGAACTTAAGTACAGTGATTAGTCACACCACGAACTTTACGGTGAAGGAAAACATCGAGAGGAAACCTGCAGGCTCTAGACTATCTCTGTACCAAATTTCATTTAAATCGGACATCGGACAGACAGACAGACAGAGTTACTTTCGCATATCCATACTAGCTGTGCCCGCGACTTCGTCCGCGTGGAAAAGTGACTTTGGGCAGCATTTATTGGATTTACTTTTTGATTTAATTTGGATATGTTACGAAAACTTACCTACCACAGTATATTAGTGAAAACCACATCTAAATCGGATAAGCCGTTTCTCAGATTAGCGTGCACAAACGCACAGACAAACAGATAAACAGACAAAAATTCTAACTATCAGTGTTTTGGGTGGTTTGCGTTGATAAAATAAATAAATATCCTCACGCCTTCCCACAAGGGTCCCCGAAGGGGTAGGCCGAAGGATATAGGTAATACCCACACACCCACTTTCCGCCAGAGGTATATTAGGTGCCAACGTGACAGATGGCGAGTCCATCGCCGTTACTCAAGCACGACTATACATACGCCTTTTGAATTTCTTCTCAGACGTATGCAGGTTTCCTCTCGATGTTTTCCTTCACCGTAAAGCTCGTGGTGTGACTAATCACTGTACTTAAGTTCAGAAAAACTCATTGGTACAGTCGGGATTCGAACTTGCGACCTTTGCGTCGCAGGCAACTGCTCGAACCACTCGGCCACCACGGCTATACTCTAGCATGTCTGTGTTTTGTAAATATTGTTAATTGTTGTTTTAATAAATAAACATAATTTTAATTTGAATATTTATTTCAAACTCAAAAGGATTATTGTAAGAAAACCAATGTTTTCCTACAAGACTTTGATTTGTTTCACCGCATCAAGAATTACATTGAGACCGCCACCCTGGCCGACGCTGCTACTGCCACCACTGCCTCCCCCGTTGCCACCACCACCCCCGCTGCCACCACTGCCTCCTCCGCCGCCACCACTGCCTCCCCCGCTGCCACCACTACCTCCTCCGCTGCCACCATGACCTCCTCCGTTACTACCCCCACCATTACCGGAGGATTTGTTCGAGTCGCAGTCGTCCCCAGGCACCGGATCTGAAGGAGTAAAAAGTTTTTATTCTCCACATATCCTGTGTGTTAAGCTAATACTCCTTCAATGTACCAAATTTCATCCAATTTCGTTCAGTAATTTTTGTGTGAAAGTGGAACAAACACACACACACACACAAACTTCACTATTGATCGCAATGCAACACAACATATATGACACTGACACACACTGGCGATGAAACAGAACATATTTGATGCGAGCTTCGTAATGACGAGGCCATTGGAAGGGCTCATGTTGATAAGGAGCTGTACTATAGGGCACAGGTTGCACTAAATTGACCCTTGTTGTCATACACAGTAAGTATAACTTCATATGCAGTTGTCTGCTCAGTGCTTCAGGTACAAAAGGTACTAAGTGCTCTTGCTGTAATCGGGTAGATACGAGAGAGTGTAATAAAACCAATTTCATGAATTACTTACTACTCATTATTTCTCCGATGAGAACGGCCACCTGGAAAATATAAAATAACTATTGTTATGAATGCGAAAGGGTTGGCAAGAGGCAGAGGAACACGTTCCAACTACCTAGATCAAATCGATCGGACGCTCAAGGACGGGAACGTCAGTACTCAAAACATGCGAGCATGTACAAAGAGACTGATCTATGGTGATGCAAGGAACGTCTGTAGAAATAGCCGTCGTGCCCTAGTTGTTTGAGTAGTTGCCTGAATCCCGACTGTACCAATGACTTTTTCTAAACTTATGTACAGTGATTAGTCACACCACGACCTTTACGGTGAAGGAAAACATCGAGAGGGAACCTGAATTCGTCTGAGAAGACATTCAAAGGCGTATGTATAGTCGTGCTTGAGTAACGGCGATGGACTCGCTGTCCGTCACGTTGGCACCTGAAATATATCCCTGGCGGAAAGTGGGTGTGTGAATACTCCCTATACACCTCTGCCTACCCCTTAGGGAAGTCTTGAGGGAAGGCGTGAAGATAATATTCTTTCACAATAACAATGAGTTGGTAAATTACTCACCAGGAACCAACACACATGGGTACTCTTCATTCTGCCGAGATCTCTTTGAACGTAGCACTAATACTTGTATCAATATATGTTTGAATATACAATACATGTTTCGGTGCGTCAGTATATATACTGGTTAGCAACAAAAGGCGTAATAAATCATGATAATATGGAGTTCGTTTAGAAATAATGCATACATTATAGTGTTTACCAACTATTCCAAAGTAAATATTTTTAAAAACCCTTTGTTTCAATTATTACGTGCATAGTAATGGAATTTCTTTACAAAACTGTATCCTGACGCACACTGCACTCGGCTGCACTTGCCCTACGTTTGGTTTTCTTTCTGACTAACATTATAAATAGTGAAGTATGTGTGTTACAACGCGAATGGGATACATGGGTTTGAGATTATGGTATAGCGCTTATATTGCTACGTTTTTGTCAAATTTCATCCAATTCCCTTGAGCAGCTTTTGCGTGAATGAGGAACAAACAAACACACATACTTACATACATACATATCATCACGCCAAGTCCCTAACGGGGTAGGCAGAGAGTATAGAGCGCCAGTTCTCTCTAGACTTACATACCTCTTTCGCTTCGTCCACATTCATCAGTCTCTTCATAAAAGCTCGTCGGTTTCGAGTGCTCTTAACGTTCCCGTCCTTCAGAGTCCGATCTATTTGATCCAGGTAGTTGGAACGTGGCCTTCCTCTGCCTCTTTTTGCACACACTTTTGCTTTGTATATCTGTTTCGTCAATCTTTCTTCACCCATCCTTTCTATGTGTCCAAACCAACGTAACATGCCTTTCATCATCTTTACAATCACGCCCTCATTCACGCCAGTTGATTTGCGAATCTCTTCATTGCGGATTCGATCTAATATCGTTACGCCGCACATTTTTCGAAGAGATCGCATCTCGACTGCATTCAAGCTATTTTCATACTTCCTCTGACATACCCAGGAATCGCTGCCATACAATAAGGTAGGTACCAATATCGCGTTGTAACACACATACTTCACTATTTATAATGTTAGTCAGATTGAAAACCAAACGTAAGGCAAGGCAAGTGCAGCCGAGTGCAGTGTGCGTCAGGATACAGTTTTCTAAAGAAATTCCATTACTATGCACGTAATAATTGAAACAAAGGGTTTTTAAAAATATTTACTTTGGAATAGTTGGTAAACACTATAATGTATGCATTATTTCTAAACGAACTCCATATTATCATGATTTATTACGCCTTTTGTTGCTAACCAGTATATATACTGACGCACCGAAACATGTATTGTATATTCAAACATATATTGATACAAGTATTAGTGCTACGTTCAAAGAGATCTCGGCAGAATGAAGAGTACCCATGTGTGTTGGTTCCTGGTGAGTAATTTACCAACTCATTGTTATTGTGAAAGAATATTATCTTCACGCCTTCCCTCAAGACTTCCCTAAGAGGTAGGCAGAGGTGTATAGGGAGTATTCACACACCCACTTTCCGCCAGGGATATATTTCAGGTGCCAACGTGACGGACAGCGAGTCCATCGCCGTTACTCAAGCACGACTATACATACGCCTTTGAATGTCTTCTCAGACGTATGCAGGTTTCCTCTCGATGTTTCCCTTCACCGTAAAGCTCGTGGTGTGACTAATCACTAATAAGTTCAGAAAAACTCATTGGTACAGTCGGGATTCAGACAACTACTCAAACAACTAGGCCACGACGGCTATTTCTACAGATGTTCCTTGCATCCCCATAGATCAGTCTCTTTGTACATGCTCGCATGTTTTGAGTACTGACGTTCCCGTCCTTGAGTGTCCGATCGATTTGATCTAGGTAGTTGGAACGTGTTCCTCTGCCTTTTGCCAACCCTTTCGCATTCATAACAATAGTTATTTTATATTTTCCAGGTGGCCGTTCTCATCGGAGAAATAATGAGTAGTAAGTAATTCATGAAATTGGTTTTATTACACTCTCTCGTATCTACCCGATTACAGCAAGAGCACTCAGTACCTTTTGTACCTGAAGCACTGAGCAGACAAATGCATATAAAGTTACACCTTCTGTGTATGACAGCAAGGGTCAATATAGTGCAACCTGTGCCCTATAGTACAGCTCCTTATCAACATGAGCCCTTCCAATGGCCTCGTCATTACGAAGCTCGCATCAAATATGTTCTGTTTCATCGCCAGTGTGTGTCAGTGTCATATATGTTGTGTTGCATTGCGATCAATAGTGAAGTTTGTGTGTGTGTGTGTGTTTGTTCCACTTTCACACAAAAATTACTGAACGAAATTGGATGAAATTTGGTACATTGAAGGAGTATTAGCTTAACACACAGGATATGTGGAGAATAAAAACTTTTTACTCCTTCAGATCCGGTGCCTGGGGACGACTGCGACTCGAACAAATCCTCCGGTAATGGTGGTGGTAGTAACGGAGGAGGTAGTGGTGGCAGCGGAGGAGGTAGTGGTGGTAGCGGGGGAGGCAGTGGTGGCGGCGAAGGAGGCAGTGGTGGCAGCGGGGGTGGTGGTGGCAGCGGGGGAGGCAGTGGTGGCAGTAGCAGCGTCGGAAAGGGTGGTGGTATTAATGTTATTCTTGATGCGGCGAAAAACATCAAAATCTTATAGGCCCTTTTGAGTTTGAAATAAATAATAGAATGAGAATAATTATTTTATTTATACTAATTTGTCGGGTGAAGTCGAAGCGGGCATTGGTGGGCATCAGACATGATGGCACAGAAATAGTACTCAGTTCTATATTGCCACAAAGTTCACAAAACACACATCATCTACACTAATATTATAAAGAGGAAAACTTTGTTTGTTTGTTTGTTTGGTTGTAATGAATAGGCTCAAAAACTACTGGACCGATTTGAAAAGTTCTTTCACTGTTGGGAAGCTACACTATCTCCGGTGAACGTAGGCTATATTAAATTGGACCCGATAGGTGGCGCTGCGATCGAGTTTCAGGAATTTAACTTTTTCACCCGGGCGAAGCTGGGCGGGACAGCTAGTTAAAGATTAAGAGATTATAGACTTTGCCCTTAGTCCCTTCTGCGCATGCTTTCCTGGTAGCTCATAAACGGCACAAGTATGTCCAAGTATTCTCAATACTATTTTTCCTTTTCTTCTATTCAATTTTATATACTTACTAGCTTATGCCCGCGGCTTCGCCCGCGTGGAAAGAGCAACATACATATTTTTGCCTTTATAATATTAGAGCTTTGAATCTTTCGGGATTCAAATGTGTAGCCTATGTCTTAATCCTGGGTATAAGCCATCACCATAAAAAAATATCAGTAAACCGGCTTTTTTTTTCAATAAAAAGTATCCTATGTTACTTCTAATACCTCCAAGAATATGTGTACAAACTTTCATGACGATCGGTTAAGTAGTTTTGACGTGAAAGCGTAACAAACAAACTTACATTCATAATATTAGGTAGTAAGATGTGCGAAGCCGGGACGGACCGCTAGCTCACAATAATTTTAAATTTTTTTCCATATTTTGCCCAGAATTAGTTCACTGATGACAATATTTGTGTCACTTGTTTAATTGGTGAATGTGAGAACATTGTAGGCTTTGTAGATTCTTATATCTTGCTAACATTGTTATAATTATCTTGTTTTATGTATGCTTTGTATAGTAAGCAACGACCTATTGTCGGGCCTACGCTGTTCCCCCATACTTAAGTACTAACGCTGTAACATAATAATATCGTTATTGTATACCTAATGATCTGAAAAGAGTAACCATGGAGTTTCTTGCCGGTTCTTCTCCATGGAAGCGACCAACCCGAACCGTGCTTCTTTTTAGACGTTTTATAAGTGCCCTAGGCCTATGTGAAATAAAAAGATTTTGATTTTGATTTTGACGTGATAACGTCATCTACTCGGACGCATCGACCGATGGAGTGAAAGAGAGGTAGATGCATTACAAGCCGAGCGCTTCAGCCGATCGTGCCTCTCTATCGCATGTTCCGCGCTCTCGCTTGCACGCTGGGCTCAAGCGGAACGTTACTATGAGTCATGCTTTTTCGTGAGTGCAGCCGGCGTTCATCGGTTTATAAGACGTTATCACGTCAAAACTTGTAGTTGTTAGCCACGTTGAACATTATAATTTAACTAAAGAATGACAAACTTAAAATCTAAAGCGCCTGGTCACGGCTAATAGCCGGCTAATAGATAATAATAATCTAATAGATAAATAATAAAGGCTAATACCTCCTCAGTGCGACCTCTTTGCGGATGACTGTGGTCGTATATCACTCGAGTGCCTGAGATTTTGTGAAAGCGATGTATGATTTTATTAATATTGTGATTTTTTAAGTGTTATTGTATATTGTCTTTGTGTCCTTTTTTTATTTTCTTTTAACAAATGTAATTGGTTAACCCGTTTTTGTTAAATAAATAAAATAGCATTGTTGTAAGACTTAATATTTATTTATTTAAATCCTTTATTGTACACACACATCTACAAAGACAAATAGGATGACAAAAAAACAGAGACCAACATGTAGTACGCACAATATCGCAAAAGCGACTTCTTCCAGGCAACCAAGTTAGAGAGAGAAGATATAGAGAAAAAAGAAAAAAGCTAGGTGTGACAGTTGCGCGGATGAAATATACACAATTACTATAATATACATACACTAAGCAATATAAATAAATAAATACGAAACATATACCTACTTTATATATACTTATATATGAATAAATTGTGAAGAGAAATAAAAATAATAATATCCTCACGCCTTTCCACAAGGGTCCCCGAAGGGGTAGGCAGAGGTGAATAGGCAATACCCACACACCCACTTCCCGCCAGAGGTATATTAGGTGCCAACGTGACAGATGGCGAGTCCATCGCCGTTACTCAAGCACGACTATACATACGCCTTTGAATGTCTTCTCAGACGTATGCAGGTTTCCTCTCGATGTTTCCCTTCACCGTAAAGCTCGTGGTATGACTAATCACTGTACTTAAGTTCAGAAAATCTCATTGGTACAGTCGGGATTCGAACTTGCGACCTTTGCGTCGCAGGCAACTGCTCGAACCACTCGGCCACCACGGCTTTTTTAATATTAATATATTAGATAGATAGATGGAAAGTTCATTTAGATATATAGATGGAAGGCGTAAGGAAATATTATATTATTATTAAATACGAGATAAGGCTTTGTTTCACGCCAAAACTCCGCTACCACAGTCGGCATTGACACGACAAAGCTTTGTCGGCAACCGCCGCGGTTACTGTACTAACATGAAATATGTCCCGCCCAGCTTCGCTCGGGTGAAAAAGTTAAATTGCCCGTAACACGATCGCAGCGCCATCTATCGGGTCCAATTGTAAATCTAAACCATTCTCGAATCCACCTTAAGACACACAGAAAGGGATAGCTTCGCCCGGGTGACAAAGTTAAATTCCTGAAACTCGATCGCAGCGCCACCTATCGGGTCCAATTTAATATAGCCTATGTTCACCGGAGATAGTGTAGCTTCCCAACAGTGAAAGAATTTTTCAAATCGGTCCAGTAGTTTTTGAGCCTATTCATTACAACCAAACAAACAAACAAAGTTTTGCTCTTTATAATATTAGTGTACATTAAACTTCTTTTCTTCGACCCTCTCTGCCTCCTGCTTGGCATCAACTTCAGGTACTGCCAATGTATAGCTGACTGTATTATTACTAAACTGGAACGCACCCAAATCTTGGATCTTCTTAAACTCACTTCGTACGAGGAAGAATATGTACGCCATCAGAACTGGAAATCAACAAGAGGATATTGTAACACGATGATGTATAAAATTTTATTTGACTGTGCCCGCGACTTCGTCCGCGTGGAATTTATCAAAAAAATTGTGACAGTTGCCAAAATAAAAGTTATTCCTTTTAGCATCACCTATCTCCCTTTAAAAACGGTCCTGCCGGCTCAGAGATTACCCGAACCAAACAGACAGACAGACACATAAAAATTGTAAAAAAATATATTTTGGTATATGTTCCGTGTATATATATATATATATAAATGCAGTTAGTAAATAAAATATGCTACCTTGAGCCAAGACTACGTTTTTGTGGCGTTTGGAGTCGAAACTCTAGGGCCGTGGGGACCGGATGCTCTTCATTTTTATAGGGATGTCTCGAGGAAACTCTTTTGAGGCGAAATTTCGCTCAGCGAATCAGCATTGCCGCTCAGCGAATCAGCATTGCCATACAACGTGGCAATGCCGCCAGTCTTCTTGGCACCCTTCCGCGTGACACAGATTTGGGACATTTATTCTATTTATAGTTAGTTTATATTTATTATTACTTTGTCTCTTATATATGTTATAAATAAAAGTTAGTAAAAAGCAAACAGACACTCCAATTTCATTATATGTGTAAACAAAGTGACACTTTATTTAGGTAGTTTGTCTAGTTGGAATTGAACTATAGTGTATTATCAATAAACTTGTTTACTCTGTGGAGCTATCGGTCATATTGACATAAAGAAATCACGAGGAATGATGGTAGAGATAGATAAGTAGAGAGGTTATGTGAGAATAGTAGTTAAAACTATATTGAAATTGTAATAATTAAATAAGTAATCGTAATTAATAAGAACTGGTGAAACAATAACATTAAATGTTGTTTCTCTTTTCAGGTGATTTAGTGGCTAATTAGTGTTTTCAGAATATTTTTGTAAATGTGTTAAAATTTGTGTTGTAAAATAAGATTTACTCTTTTCAGAGCAACAAATTTGGATATAGTTTTACCGGCCACCTTAATATTTAAGGATAATTATAACACATTATATATGTATAGATGCCATTAAAAGTTTGTAAAAAAAGTTAGGTTAGGTTAGGTTAAGATGGGCGGGGGATGAGCTAGAACCCCTAGGAGTGACCCCCAGGGGTCCTCCTACAAGGGTGCTAGCCCATCACCTACTTTGTTCAATTTTTCCGAGTGAGCAATTTGGCGTTGGTCTTGGGAGTAGCGCAGGTCGCGTAGATCCCCAAGGCAAGTCCGGAGCACTATCCTGCTAGAGGTTGCCGCCTGCTATTGGTCTGGTTCCTTCAGAAACAGACGTAACTGAAAGCTCCGGGCGCTCTCCACATTCCCACCTTCCCAATTCCCATTCCTTTCCTAATTCCGTGTGGGGGGTTACCTCGGGACCCCTCATACACGAGGAGGGTGGCTGCGGGGATGCGGGCGGACTGTGTGGCCTCGCCCGGTCCGTGGAGGGTGGAGTTACATCGGTTGCGCTGCCCCCGTCCAGCGCCGTCTCTCTACTCGCCGCTTCCCGCGCCCTTGGTGGGTCGCTGCTGCTTCGGGGCTTTGGCCCAGGGTAGTACGCGACGGCCCGTCGCTCACAGGGGCGGCGGGCGTGGAGGGCTACGTTGAAGCCCGCTGGGTTTGACGCTCACCCAGCGCGTGGTGGTGCAGATGGACCCTAAGCAATGGCCATAGCCATTTGACCGCGCACTTGGCACACATGGCCGGCGCTATGGGTCTCTGCACACTCCGGCAGCCGAGGCGGGGTCGCGGTGGGGAGGCAGTGCGGTAGACGTGGAGCCGTTTCCTTCCTGTCCATCGCGACCTTGGCGAGGTCGCATCGCTGCGGCGCGGTGGGGCCGCGGGGGAAGAGGAGCTTCGGTATTACGGTCCGCCGTTCTCCCTGTCCTCCGCGGCCGGTACGTTTGGGGGTCGCCTCGGCGACGACGACGCTGCTCGCGAGAGCGGCGGCGTGTGTGGAGGGTGGGCTGGGAGGAGGCGGGCGGAGATCGGGCGTTGCTCTCTCTTCTTGCCACTCTGCAGCCTACGACGTCACCGCCCGAGAAGGGGCGAGGTGGCGTGCAGGCGACCCGGGCACTTCGGTGCGGGTTGGTCAGCGGGGAGTCGCCTCGGCGGCGGCGTCGTCGCTCGCGAGAGTGGCGGCGCGTGTGGTGGGGCTGCGGGGAGGAGGAGTATCGGCAGGAGTAGGGCCATGCCGTCGCTCCGACTCTTTCGCGGTCGGCACGTTGGGGGTCGCTTCGGCGACGGCGCCGCTGCTCGCGAGAGTGGCGGCGCGTGGTTGGTGGGCCAGGAGGAGGCGGGCGGAGATCGAGTTCGCTCTCTCTGTTTGCCACTCTGCAGCCCACGACGTCACAGTCCGTCTAGGTGACGTGCAGGCGGCCCGGGCACTTCGGTGCGGGCCGGTCTGCGGGGGTCGCTCTGGCGACAGCGCCGTCGCTCTCAGGAGTGGCGGGGCACTGGAGGGCTACAGGGTAGCGGGCTGGAGGCTTCGGCCGGCCCGTGGTAGTGGGGTATGCTCCGATCGCCCCACTCCACACCCTGCGGCACATTTGGCGCGGCGGGGTATGAATAAGATCCTCGTCGCGCCGGTAGGCGCGCTGGTCAGGCGTCTGGCCGGCTGCGCGGAGCCTCCAGGCGGCAAGCTCGGGGGGGCTTGTCGCCATTGCACGAACGGAGGCAAGAGTGGCCCTCGGGCCTGGGGCGGGCTCAGCGCTCGCTCCCGAGTAGAGGTCGCCTTCGATGGCGACCTGCCGCCCGGTGTGTCGCGCACGTATGCGAAAGCGGCCCCGTGACACACCGACTAAGCGGTCTGGTGGTTGTGGGCTGCGGCCCCGTGGAGTTTAGTCAGTAAGAGTCTGACATACCCTGCCGCCGCCCCCGCGGAGGTAGGGATCCATGAGGATTCTCCACGTTAAAAAAAAAAAAAAAGGTTAGGTTAAGATGGTTGCCTGTAAAGTCGGTTTTACGGGCGAAGATTTTACGTGACAACGTCTTTTTATCAATTCGAAAATCAAAACATTTATTCAGACCGAAGGTTCAAATTTTTGCTAAATAAATTTGAAATTAATGAAAATTTGTAAAATAATAATTAATTAATTTTAAACTAATAATTTACTTAACACTATCAACATTTATCAATAGTATGACATAACCTATAAACGCATTCGGCGGGCCTCTCTCTCGTTCGGTGACTCATCGTAACGTTACCGGGCGTTACACTTTTTCATAAGTGACTCCCAGCCGCAACCTAATTTAAGACGTTGTCACGTCAATAAGGGATGACACATTTTAAGTGCTGCCCAATGTCACTTCCACGCAGACGATGTCGCGGCCACAGCCAGTACAAGATATATTTCAAAACAATAATAGATCATGTGTGTGTGTATGTGTGTATAATATATTTATAAGAAGAAAATAAATAATAATAATATAATATATCCTCACGCCTTCCCACAAGGGTCCCCGAAGGGGTTGGCAGAGGTGTATAGGTAATACCCACACACCCACTTTCCGCCAGAGGTATATTAGGTGCCAACGTGACAGTTACGAGTCCATCGCCGTTACTCAAGCACGACTATACATACGCCTTTTTTGAATTTCTTCTCAGACGTTTGCGTGGCAGGCGGGTGCTGTGACCTCTCGGCCACGCCGCCTCCTCTTGTCCTGACGTATAAGTGGTATGGTATCGCAGTGCAGGCGCAACACAGGTTTCCTCTCGATGTTTCCCTTCACCGTAAAACTCGTGTTGTGACTAATCACTGTACTTAAGTTCAGAAAAACTCATCGGTACAGTCGGGATTCGAACTTGCGACCTTTGCGTCGCAGGCAACTGCTCGAACCACTCGGCCACCACGGCTTAAGAAGAATACAGTAGTAATACGTACATATGTACGCGATCAGAACGACCATCGCACTCAACTCTTCCCAATGACGTCCACATTTGAATAAAATGGAGGCCAACCATACCGCAATCCCGAAGATCACCACCATATGTCCCAGCAGATAATAGCAGTACATCCTCAGGAGCTCGAAGTTTTTCTGAAAGAAAGGCCTCTTATTGCAACAGTCCGGCTAGGTGGGTACCACCGCAGTGTCAGATATCCTGCCGCCAAGCACTAGTGTACGTACACTACACTGTGTGTTGTGGAGGGCACTGTAGCTAGTCACATTACTGGCCATAAGGGACTGGGTACTAGGTGGTAGGCCTCTTATTGCAACAGTCCGGCTAGGTGGGTACCACCGCAGTGTCAGATATCCTGCCGCCAAGCACTAGTGTACGTACACTACACTGTGTGCCGGTGTGGGGGGCACTGTAGCTAGTCACATTACTGGCCATAAGGGACTGGGTACTAGGTGGTAGGCCTCTTATTGCAACAGTCCGGCTAGGTGACCACCGCAGTGACAGATATCCTGCCGCCAAGCACTAGTGTACGTATACTACACTGTGTGCCGGTGTGGAGGGCACTGTAGCTAGTCACATTACTGACCATAAGGGACTGGGTACTAGGTGGTAGGCCTCTTATTGCAACAGTCCGGCTAGGTGGGTACCACCGCAGTGCCAGATATCCTGCCGCCAAGCACTAGTGTACGTACACTACACTGTGTGCCGGTGTGGAGGGCACTGTAGCTAGTCAGATTACTGGCCATAAGGGACTGGGCACTAGGTGGTAGGCCTCTTATTGCAACAGTCCGGCTAGGTGGGTACCACCGCAGTGTCAGATATCCTGCCGCCAAGCACTAGTGTGCGTACACTACACTGTGTGCCGGTGTGGAGGGCACTGTAGCTAGTCACATTACTGGCCATAAGGGACTGGGTACTAGGTGGTAGGCCTCTTATTGCAGCAGTCCGGCTAGGTGGGTACCACCGCAGAGTCAGATATCCTGCCGCCAAGCACTAGTGTACGTACACTACACTGTGTGCCGGTGTGGAGGGCACTGTAGCTGGTCACATTACTGGCCATAAGGGACTGGGTACTAGGTGGTAGGCCTCTTATTGCAACAGTTCGGCTAGGTGACCACCGCAGTGCCAGGTATCCTGCCGCCAAGCACTAGTGTACGTACACTACACTGTGTGCCGGTGTGGAGGGCACTGTAGCTAGTCACATTACTGGCCATAAGGGACTGGGTACTAGGTGGTAGGCCTCTTATTGCAACAGTCCGGCTAGGTGGGTACCACCGCGGTGTCAGATATCCTGCCGCCAAGCACTAGTGTACGTACACTACACTGTGTGCCGGTGTGGAGGGCACTGTAGCTAGTCACATTACTGGCCATGAGGGACTGGGTACTAGGTGGTAGGCCTCTTGTTGCAACAGTCCGGCTAGGTGGGTACCACCGCAGTGTCAGATATCCTGCCGCCAAGCACTAGTGTACGTACACTACACTGTGTGCCGGTGTGGAGGGCACTGTAGCTAGTCACGTTACTGGCCATAAGGGACTGGGTACTAGGTGGTAGGCCTCTTATTGCAACAGTCCGGCTAGGTGGGTACCACCGCAGTGTCAGATATCCTGCCGCCAAGCACTAGTGTACGTACACTACACTGTGTGCCGGTGTGAAGGGCACTGTAGCTAGTCACATTACTGGCCATAGGGGACTGGGTACTAGGTGGTAGGCCTCTTATTGCAACAGTCCGGCTAGGTGGGTACCACCGCAGTGTCAGATATCCTGCCGCCAAGCACTGGTGTACGTACACTACACTGTGTGCCGGTGTGAAGGGCACTGTAGCTAGTCACATTACTGGCCATAAGGGACTGGGTACTAGGTGGTAGGCCTCTTATTGCAACAGTCCGGCTAGGTGGGTACCACCGCAGTGGCAGATATCCTGCCGCCAAGCACTAGTGTACGTACACTACACTGTGTGCCGGTGTGTAGGGCACTGTAGCTAGTCACATTACTGGCCATAAGGGACTGGGTACTAGGTGGTAGGCCTCTTATTGCAACAGTCCGGCTAGGTGGGTACCACCGCAGTGTCAAATATCCTGCCGCCAAGCACTAGTGTACGTACACTACACTGTGTGTTGTTGAGAGCACTGTAGCTAGTCACATTACTGGCCATAAGGGACTGGGTACTAGGTGGTAGGCCTCTTATTGCAACAGTCCGGCTAGGTGGGTACCACCGCAGTGTCAGATATCCTGCCGCCAAGCACTAGTGTACGTACACTACACTGTGTGCCGGTGTGGAGGGCACTGTAGCTAGTCACATGAGGTATACTCACAGTGTGGCCAGCTATGATGAGGACTATATTCAACGAGATGTCAATAGTCATGATGAATGCTATAAGCAGATATTCCCAGTGTCCTCCAAAGATGGCGCTGATTGCAACCAACAGCAAGAAAGGAAAGAGGGCGATACATGTGAAGGCCTGAAAAGTAAAGGATTACTGATAATCACGCTAGGCAGAGAGAGTAGAGCGCCAGTCCTCTTTAGACTTACAGAACTACATACATATCATCACGCCGAGCCCCTCACGCTAGGCAGAGAGAGTAGAGCGCCAGTCCTCTTTAGACTTACAGAACTACATACATATCATCACGCCGAGCCCCTCACGCTAGGCAGAGAGAGTAGAGCGCCAGTCCTCTTTAGACTTACAGAACTACATACATATCATCACGCCGAGCCCCTCACGCTAGGCAGAGAGTAGAGCGCCAGTCCTCTCTAGACTTACAGACCTACATACATATCATCACGCCGAGTCCCTCACGCTAGGCAGAGAGAGTAGAGCGCCAGTCCTCTCTAGACTTACAGACCTACATACATATCATCACGCCGAGTCCCTCACGCTAAGCAGAGAGAGTAGAGCGCCAGTCCTCTCTAGACTTACAGACCTACATACATATCATCACGCCGAGCCCCTCACGCTAGGCACAGAGAGTAGAGCGCCAGTCCTCTCTAGACTTACAGACCTACATACATATCATCACGCCGAGCCCCTCACGCTAGGCAGAGAGAGTAGAGCGCCAGTCCTCTCTAGACTTACAGACCTACATACATATCACCACGTCGAGTCCCTCACGCTAGGCAGAGAGAGTAGAGCGCCAGTCCTCTCTAGACTTACAGACCTACATACATATCATCACGCCGAGTCCCTCACGCTAGGCAGAGAGAGTAGAGCGCCAGCCCTCTCTAGACTTACAGACCTACATACATATCATCACGCCGAGTCCCTCACGTTAGGCAGAGAGAGTAGAGCGCCAGTCCTCTCTAGACTTACAGACCTACATACATATCATCACGCCGAGTCCCTCACGCTAGGCAGAGAGAGTATAGCGCCAGTCCTCTCTAGACTTACAGACCTACATACATATCATCACTCCGAGTCCCTCACGCTAGGCAGAGAGAGTAGAGCGCCAGTCCTCTCTAGACTTACAGACCTACATACATATCATCACGCCGAGTCCCTCACGCTAGGCAGAGAGAGTAGAGCGCCAGTCCTCTAGACTTACAGACCTACATACATATCATCACGCCGAGTCCCTCACGCTAGGCAGAGAGAGTAGAGCGCCAGTCCTCTCTAGACTTACAGACCTACATACATATCATCACGCCGAGCCCCTCACGCTAGGCAGAGAGAGTAGAGCGCCAGTGCTCTCTAGACTTACAGACCTACATACATATCATCACGCCGAGGCCCTCACGCTAGGCAGAGAGAGTAGAGCGCCAGTCCTCTGGAGCTACAGACGCATATCATCACGCCTTGAGGGCCCTCACGCTGGAGCCCGAGAGGTAAGAGCGCCAGTCCTCTCTGAACTTACAGACCCTACATACATATCATCGCCAGGTCCTCACGCTAGGCGGAGAGTAGAGCGCCAGTCCTCTCTGAACTTACAGACCTACATACATATCACCACGTCGGAGTCCACTCACGCTGGGCAGGGGAGTAGAGCGCCAGTCCTCTCTAGACTTACGAACCTACATGTACATATCATCACGCCGAGTCCCTCACGCTGGGCAGAGGTAGAGCGCCAGTCCTCTCTGAACTTACAGACCACATACATATCATCACGCCGAGCCCCTCGCTGGGCAGAGAGAGTAGAGCGCCAGTCCTCTCTAGACTTACAGACCTACATACATATCATCACGCCGAGTCCCTCACGCTAGGCAGAGAGAGTAGAGCGCCAGTCCTCTCTAGACTTACAGACCTACATGCATATCATCACGCCGAGTCCCTCACGCTAGGCAGAGAGAGTAGAGCGCCAGTCCTCTCTAGACTTACAGACCTACATACATATCATCACGCCGAGTCCCTCACGCTAGACAGAGAGAGTAGAGCGCCAGTCCTTTCTAGACTTACAGACATACATACATATCATCACGCCGAGTCCCTCGCGCTAGACAGAGAGAGTAGAGCGCCAGTCCTCTCTAGACTTACAGACCTACATACATATCATCACTCCGAGTCCCTCACGCTAGGCAGAGAGAGTAGAGCGCCAGTCCTCTCTAGACTTACAGACCTACATACGTATCATCACGCCGAGCCCTCACGCTAGGCAGAGAGAGTAGAGCGCCAGTCCTCTCTAGACTTACAGACCTACATACATATCATCACGCCGAGCCCCTCACGCTAGGCAGAGAGAGTAGAGCGCCAGTCCTCTCTAGACTTACAGACCTACATACATATCATCACGTCGAGTCCCTCACGCTAGGCAGAGAGAGTAGAGCGCCAGTCCTCTCTAGACTTACAGACCTACATACATATCATCACGCCGAGTCCCTCACGCTAGGCAGAGAGAGTAGAGCGCCAGTCCTCTCTAGACTTACAGACCTACATACATATCATCACGCCGAGTCCCTCACGCTGGGCAGAGAGAGCGCCAGTTAATTTAACAAACATGCCAAGGGTACGTACCAATTTAAAATAGCCCCAAAATATGATGCCTCGTCTTAGTGGGATGCAGAAACAACATCTTTTCGTTGTTGGTAGTTCTGTATACATAGTAACAGAATTTTTTTCTGTTCCTCGTTGAGAGAGGTCCTCGTTCTCCACCGAGAACTTTCACTTCGGAGCCGAACTATAGCAAGACTTGTTAGGCTTTAAGCAAACGGTTCTAACTTCTTAGGGCGTCTGATTCGCGAGCTAACGTAGACTAGATTTTTTTTAAAGGGTGATATTATTTAAATAATTTTCAAGGTTTATAATGGTTGGTAAATAAACTGACACGGTCTGGCACTTGCAAAGTCCGGGGGTAATATGCGGCTTCGCGTCGAGCTTTCGACGAGAAGCGTTGTGAGGGAATAAACAACTCCTTATCATTTAAATACAAGTGCACTAGTAGCCTGTGAATCACTGGAATATACATTATTATCTATCCTTGGACAAAACAGGCTGCTATCAAGCGAGTTATCTGTTCCATGAACTAAAGGATTGCGAATGCTGCGCAATTTAGACAACAACAAGACTGGCAAACAAGCATACGGTCCACCAGATGGGAATTTCGCGGCGCATAATATGCTGGACTTAAGGAACTGCCAACAAACATCGACACTCTCAAACACATCTTACGCTGGCAAGAGTAAGGTTCTGGTATTCGAAAGAGATGAACAAGTGACCGAGTGTGCTAGTGAATGAATTTGTATATCTTGGAAGCATGTTCACACGAGATGGAAAGTATGAAAAAGATATTGAAAGAAGGATAACTGCCGGAAATAAGGTGAGTGGAGCCATGTCGGCGTTGATGGGCAGTAAAAGTCTGAGCAAGAATGCTCGAGTTGCTGTCCACAACGCGATATTGGTAACCTACCTTATTGTATGGCAGCGAATCCTGGGTATGTCAGAGGAAGTATGAAAATAGTTTGAATGCAGTCGAGATGCGATCTCTTCGAAAAATGTGCGGCGTAACGATATTAGATCGAATCCGCAATGAAGAGATTCGCAAATCAACTGGCGTGAATAAGGGCGTGATTGTAAAGATGAAGAAAGGCATGTTACGTTGGTTTGGACACATAGAAAGGATGAGTGAAGAAAGATTGACGAAATAGATATACAAAGCAAAAGTGTGTGCAAGAAGAGGCAGAGGAAGGCCACGTTCCAACTACCTGGATCAAATAGATCGGACTCTGAAGGACGGGAACGTTAAGAGTACTCGAAACCGACGAGCATGTATGAAGAGACTGATGAATGTGGACGAAGCGAAAGAGGTATGTAAGTCTAGAGAGAACTGGCGCTCTATACTCTCTGCCTACCCCGTTAGGGACTTGGCGTGATGATATGTATGTATGTAGTGCTATCCACCAAAACGCGCCACCCTATTTCTAGTCGAGGGGGTCAAATAATAAATGAATACCTTGGGTTGCCTGCGAGACAAAGATCGCAAGTTCGAATCCCGTACTGTACCAATGAGTTTTTCTGAACAGAATGAAGTTGAATGAGTTTTTAAGTACAGAGATTAGACACACCACGAGCTTTACGGTGAAGGGAAACATCGAGAGGAAACCTGCATACGTCTGAGAAGACATTCAAAGGCGTATGTATAGTCGTGCTTGAGTAACGGCGATGGACTCGACTTCTGTCACGTTGGCACCTAATATATCTCTGACGGAAAGTGGGTGTGTGGGTATTACCTATACACCTCTGCCTTCCTCTTCGGGGACCCTTATGGGAAGGCGTGAGGATATATTATTATATTTAATTACCTTGGGACAATTCCACACAAATTGACCTAGTCCCAAATTAAGCAAAGCTTGTGTCATGGTAACTAGACAACGATATATTTACTTATATAGATAGATATATACATAAATACATAGGACATCCAAGACTAAGGTACAAATACTCGTGTTCATCACAAAAATATCTGACCTCAGCGGGATTCGAACCCGCGACCTCAAGTTTCGCAGTCAGTAGCAGTACCCATTAGACCAGACGGCTGTCAATCGAATCAAAACATTTTTATTTCGGACTAGTATAAATCTCCGAATGCAGTAAGTAGGTACATAATATATTATCCTGCCATTATGCTGCCAACACACTGTAACTCTCCGAACAGAGCTACGATATCTCCGCAGAGATAGGCTACGGTAACCGTTTCCCATCAGGTGGGCCGTATGCTTGTATGCCACTCTTGTTGTATAAAATATATATATATATATATTCATAATCCTCCCCCCACCCCAAGGAGCTCATTATTGTAAACCTTATTCATCGCGCAGGAACACAACAGAAACAATAGTTTTATTTGGCTACGGACTTGATGATATGTATGTAGGTCTGTAAGTCTAGAGAGGACTGGCGCTCTACTCTCTCTGCCTAGCGTGAGGGACTCGGCGTGATGATATGTATGTAGGTCTGTAAGTCTAGAGAGGACTGGCGCTCTACTCTCTCTGCCTAGCGTGAGGGGCTCAGCGTGATGATATGTATGTAGGTCTGTAAGTCTAGAGAGGATCGGCGCTCTACTCTCTCTGCCTAGCGTGAGGGACTCGGCGTGATGATATGTATGTAGGTCTGTAAGTCTAGAGAAAACTGGCGCTCTACTCTCTCTGCCTAGCCTGAGGGACTCGGCGTGATGATATGTATGTAGGTCTGTAAGTCTAGAGAGAACTGGCGCTCTACTCTCTCTACCTAGCGTGAGGGACTCGGCGTGATGATATGTATGTAGGTCTGTAAGTCTAGAGGACTGGCGCTCTACTCTCTCTGCCTAGCGTGAGGGGCTCGGCGTGATGATATGTATGTAGGTCTGTAAGTCTAGAGAGGACTGGCGCTCTACTCTCTCTGCCTAGCGTGAGGGACTCGGCGTGATGATATGTATGTAGGTATGTAAGTCTAGAGAGGACTGGCGCTCTACTCTCTCTGCCTAGCGTGAGGGACTCAGCGTGATGATATGTATGTAGGTCTGTAAGTCTAGAGAGGACTGGCGCTCTACTCTCTCTGCCTAGCGTGAGGGGCTCGGCGTGATGATATGTATGTAGGTCTGTAAGTCTAGAGAGGACTGGCGCTCAACTCTCTCTGCCTAGCGTGAGGGTCTCGGCGTGATGATATGTATGTAGGTCTGTAAGTCTAGATAGGACTGGCGCTCAACTCTCTCTGCCTAGCGTGAGGGTCTCGGCGTGATGATATGTATGTAGGTCTGTAAGTCTAGAGAGGACTGGCGCTCTACTCTCTCTGCCTAGCGTGAGGGACTCGGCGTGATGATATGTATGTAGGTCTGTAAGTCTAGAGAGGACTGGCGCTCTACTCTCTCTGCCTAGCGTGAGGGCTCGGCGTGATGATATGTATGTAGGTCTGTAAGTCTAGAGAGGACTGGCGCTCTACTCTCTCTGCCTAGCGTGAGGGACTCGGCGTGATGATATGTATGTAGGTCTGTAAGTCTAGAGAGAACTGGCGCTCTACTCTCTCTGCCTAGCGTTAGGGACTTGGCGTGATGATATGTATGTAGGTCTGTAAGTCTAGAGAGAACTGGCGCTCTACTCTCTCTGCCTAGCGTGAGGGACTCGGCGTGATGATATGTATGTAGGTCTGTAACTCTAGAGAGAACTGGCGCTCTACTCTCTCTGCCTAGCGTGAGGGACTCGGCGTGATGATATGTATGTAGGTCTGTAAGTCTAGAGAGGACTGGCGCTCTACTCTCTCTGCCTAGCGTGAGGGACTCGGCGTGATGATATGTATGTAGGTCTGTAACTCTAGAGAGGACTGGCGCTCTAGTCTCTCTGCCTAGCGTGAGGGACTCGGCGTCATGATATGTATGTATGTAAATAGTTCTTTAGACAAATAACATACACTCGTCACGGAAGTTGAAATATGTTATCTTTGGCGGAAATGTACAGTGAGATTAGGGCAGACTAGTGACGCCTTGCGACGTCTCCTGGACATAATTGAATTATCACGCCGAGTCCCTAACGGGGTAGGCAGAGAGTATAGAGCGCCAGTTCTCTCTAGACTTACATACCTCTTTCGCTTCGTCCACATCCATCAGTCTCTTCATACATGCTCGTCGGTTTCGAGTACTCTTAACGTTCCCGTCCTTCAGAGTCCGATCTATTTGATCCAGGTAGTTGGAGCGTGGCTTTCCTCTGCCTCTTCTTGCACACACTTTTGCTTTGTATATCTGTTTCGTCAATCTTTCTTCACTCATCCTTTCTATGTGTCCAAACCAACGTAACATGCCTTTCTTCGTCTTTACAATCACGCCCTCATTCACGCCAGTTGATTTGCAAATCTCTTCATTGCGGATTCGATCTGGGATCGTTACTCCGCTCATTTTTCGAAGAGATCGCATATCTTAAAAGACACAAGCATTTATTGAATGTCACATATTCTACTATCACTAATGTAGAGCCGTGGTGGCCGAGTGGTTCAAGTAGTTGCCTGCAACATAAAGATTGCAAGTTCGAATCCAGACTGTACCAAAGAGTTTTTTCTAAACTTAAGTACAGTGAGGCACACCGCGAGCTTTACGGTGAAGGGAAACATCGAGAGGAAACCTGTGTTGCGCCTGCACTGCGATACCATACCACTTATACGTCAGGACAAGAGGAGGCGGCGTGGCCGAGAGGTCACAGCACCCGCCTGCCACGCAAACGGCGCGAGTTCCAATCCCGACTGGAGTGAGGAGGTTTTCTACATTTAATTACAGTGAGGCACACCACGAGCTTTACGGTGAAGGAAAACATCGAGAGGGAACCGCATACGTCTGAGAAGACATTCAAAGGCGCATGTATAGTCGTGCTTGAGTAACGGCGATGGACTCGCCATCTGTCACGTTGGAACCTTTATATATATCTCGGTGACGAAACAGATATACGATAAGAAATAAGAGAGGTAGCCATAACAGGTTTCCCGTTCGTATTTGTATCTGGTCTGCCTGGGGCAGGACCCACCTTATAGAAGGCCGTAGACGTCAAATACTATTATTCGTGTTGTGTTCCTACGATGAATAAGGGTTACCAGTAATGAGTCATTGAGCTCCTTGGGGAGTGGGGGAAGAAACAAAATATAAAAACTCCTTCAAACCAATGACCTTTAATATACTGCACATGCATGATGTGTATGTAATTACAGAAATGTATGACACGTACTATCACGTTGTTGGCTTTGAATAATAAATTATTCTTACGATAGATAATAAAATGATTGTAACAACAATATAATCTTATCTGTTCACGTTCCTCGTTAGCGGCTGTATTTTATAAAATAACGAAGGGTCCGCCCCGGCTTCGCACGGGTGGACATTTATTTTTAAACATTTTTTGCAGAAAATATATTCTTTCTTGCAATTAAAATACTTCCATATTAATCAGTGATAATGTAGCATCTAAAATGGTGAAAGAATTAATAAAGTCGGTCCAGTACTTTTGAGCCCATTCCCAGTAAACAAACCTACATACCAGACTGACATACCACCGACAGGTTTTATATGCCAGAGATATATTTGATGTGCCAACGACAGATGCATGGCACCACCACCGCCGTTACTCACATTCACTTATACATACGCCTTTAAATGTCTTCTCAGACGTATGCAGGTTTCTCCTCTCGATGTTTCCCTTCACCGCAAAGTTTTCCGTGGCGTGATTAATCACCGTACTTAAGTTCAGAAACACCATTGCTACAGTTTCCAGGCTCTTCTGCGATTCATGAACTTATATCTTTTGCGTCGCAGGCAAACTTCACTCGAAACCACTCGGCCACCACGGCTCAATGGAAGAAAGATTATAGAAAAAAATAAAGGACATTGATAAATCAATAAAGGAATTGTCAACATTTCTGACATCACCGATTAAGAATCTGGGTTTAACGCAGAAGTTATACATGTGGAATGTAACTATTTCTTTAACTTCATTACAACTGTTCTTGAAAAACCCATAAAACCGCGTGTTTCCACGTGAGTATTACTCCCTTCACAATGTCGTCATTGTGTCATCTTTTGAGTTATTTGTTGTATTGCATCGTCGAGGATATATATTGACAACACACTATAACTTCAGAAAAGTTCTACTGACATGTTAATATATATGCAACATGATTTATTATACTGGCAAATTCAGTAAAATTACTGATTACGGACGACAGATCAGAAGACGACGATTGTTGAGAACACGATAGAGGACGACGACGCCACCACTGATGGACCACACCATTGCCTGAGACCACACAGCACCTGTCCCATGACTATCACGCCCATCCATATTCCCAGATATCTGACATTACTAGTGTAACAGTAGTTTGGTGAAGTGTATCTATATAGTGTACACTGCGATACTAGTGTAACAGTAGGCTTGAGATGCCCAGCCCCCACAAGCAGCACCTGTCCACAAGTATGACGCGAATGTCAGCCATCGCCCTCCTCAACCACTGTGGGGGGAAGTGTATCTATATAGTGTACACTGCGATACTAGTGTAACAGTAGGCTTAAGGTGCCCAGCCCCCACAAGCAGCACTTGTCCACGAGCGTATCATTGCAGACTTCGAAAACGTGTTGTTTATTCTTCAAGTAATCCTCATTTGTTTTACTGTTGTTAAATCCTAATCCTTACTCATATTATTTATGCGAAAGTGTGTCTTTTGGTCTGTATGTATGTCACGGTTTCTTGTATCTTCAGGGGACCTAGGGTTCATCCATTATTAACGGCAGTCCGGTTTAGTATTCCTAGCTGCTAGCAGCTTAGTCTTATATGGCAGGTTTATTTTTTTGAGTTCACACAGCTTAACTTAATTTGGGACTAGGTCAATTTATGTGAAATTGCCTATCTGTATAAGTATGTATATCGTTGTCCAGTTCCCACAGTACAAGCTTTGCTTAGTTTGGGACTAGGTCAATTTATGTGGAATTGCCTATCTATATAAGTATGTATATCGTTGTCCAGTTCCCACAGTACAAGCTTTGCTTAGTTTGGGACTAGGTCAATTTATGTGGAATTGCCTATCTATATAAGTATGTATATCGTTGTCCAGTTCCCACAGTACAAGCTTTACTTAGTTTGGGACTAGGTCAATTTATGTGGAATTGCCTATCTATATAAGTATGTATATCGTTGTCCAGTTCCCACAGTACAAGCTTTGCTTAGTTTGGGACTAAGTCAATTTGTGTGGAATTGCCTATCTATATAAGTATGTATATCATTGTCCAGTTCCCACAGTACAAGCTTTGCTCAGTTTGGGACTAGGTCAATTTGTGTGCAATTGCCTATCTATATAAGTATGTATATCGTTGTCCAGTTCCCACAGTACAAGCTCTGCTTAGTTTGGGACTAGGTCAATTTGTGTGCAATTGCCTATCTATATAAGTATGTATATCGTTGTCCAGTTCCCACAGTACAAGCTTTGCTTAGTTTGGGACTAGGTCAATTTGTGTGCAATTGACTATCTATATAAGTATGTATATCGTTGTCCAGTTCCCACAGTACAAGCTTTGCTTAGTTTGGGACTAGGTCAATTTGTGTGCAATTGCCTATCTATATAAGTATGTATATCGTTGTCCAGTTCCCACAGTACAAGCTCTGCTTAGTTTGGGCATAATTCATATCAAAATGTCTGGAGTTATTTTGTATGAACATAAACGCGAGTGTATCCACGGGACAAAGCTAGTTCAGTAATAAAATTAAACGTAAATCGCAAGATAAGATTCTCAATAGCAACCTCATTCTTGAATCGCCAGATTAACGTAATCCATAAAATGAGTTATAAATTGAGTATTAAAGCTATCGAATTGACAGGTACTCGTAAATTTGCTAGTTAGTTTGAGACTATGAAGGTCGCAACACTGCTCTTGGTGGGCCTCGCCGTGGCCTCAGGTGAGGGTAGGCAGACATAGTCTAGAGATAGATGTTGAGAGCCGTGGTGGCCGAGTGGTTCGAGCAGTTGCCAGCGACGCAAAGGTCGCAATTTCGAATCCCGACTGTACCAATGAGTTTTTCTGAACTTAAGTACAGTGATTAGTCACACCACGAGCTTTACGGTGAAGGAAAACATCGTGAGAAAACCTGCATACGTCTGAGAAGAAATTCAAAAGGCGTATGTATAGTCGTGCTTGAGTAACGGCGATGGACTCGCCATCTGTCACGTTGGCACCTAATATACCTCTGGCGGAAAGTGGGTGTGTGGGTATTACCTATACACCTCTGCCTAACCCTTCGGGGACCCTTGTGGGAAGGCGTGAGGATATATTATTATTATTATTATTATAGATGTTGAGTATGCACGAACAGTGATATTCCCCTTTTAAATTTGAATTTGCTTGGATTCCAAAAAATATCCTAGTGTCTAGCTAATCTGTCTGTGTAACAATTTTCATCCAATTCCGTTTATAGATAGTAACCACGAAGACGCGCCCCACTATCCCCCCTATAGTTTACAGTGTAAGTGTGCAACCTTCCACTAATGTGTGAGTATTGTCGGTACACACTGATTACCTATGAGTGCACACGCACACTACAATTAATAGACTCGGGTCATACTGCCCGCATGCCGCGACCCCCTCCACTAGACATTGGGGGGGCGCGTCTTCGTGGGTAGTAGTTTTTGCGTGGAAATGGATCGAAAATCTTCAAAATTTCGCATTTATCATATTAATTTGTGTATATAGTAATGCAAGGAATAGGGTATGTATGTATATATTTTAGGTGCCAACATGACAGATGGCGAGTCCATCGCCGTTACCCAAGCACGACTATACATACGCCTTTGAATGTCTTCTCAGACGTATGCAGGTTTCCTCTCGATGTTTCCCTTCACCGTAAAGCTCGTGGTGTGCCTCACTGTAATTAAATGTAGAAAAACTCCTCCCTCCAGTCGGGATTGGAACTCGCGCCGTTTGCGTGGCAGGCGGGTGCTGTGACCTCTCGGCCACGCCGCCTCCTCTTGTCCTGACGTATAAGTGGTATGGTATCGCAGTGCAGGCGCAACACAGGTTTCCTCTCGATGTTTCCCTTCACCGTAAGGCTCGTGGTGTGCCTCACTGTAATTAAATGTAGAAAAACTCCTCACTCCAGTCGGGATTGGAACTCGCGCCGTTTGCGTGGCAGGCGGGTGCTGTGACCTCTCGGCCACGCCGCCTCCTCTTGTCCTGACGTATAAGTGGTATGGTATCGCAGTGCAGGCGCAACACATGTTTCCTCTGGATGTATTCCTTTACCGTAAAGCTCGTGGTGTGACTCGCTGTACTTAAGTTCAGAAAAGCTCATTGGTAAAGCCGTGATTCGAACTAGCAATCTATGTGTGGAAAACCACTCCAACCATTCGGCCACCAAGACTATATTTATAATATCAAAACGATTTATAAGCTTGACTTTGAGCTCGACGATAAGTGCGTATGTAAAGTCATGTTTGGACGGACGGACGGACGGTCTCGCCATCTGTCACGTTGACCCTTCTGGGAAGTCACAAAGGAAAATAATGGAAATCGTGTTGACACATCCAGCTGTTCCCGAGCGGGTGCTGGTGAAGTACGAGGCAGGTCCTCGTTACCAGCACGTGGCAGCTCCTGATGGAGTCCGCCTCCAGGACCTGTGGCTGAAGACCAGTGACGTGGCCGCAGCAGCTCGCTTCGATCCCAATGTAGACATTGGCTACCATCTGTTCACCAGGTAATAAATCACAGCGATCCTCCCAACACAAGGTCGGCACGCGAGTGATACCCCTGGTGTTGCAAGCGTCCATAGGCCTAGGTCACCGCGCTCCATCAGGCAGTAGGGGGACCCGTTCGTCCCTTGTGCTAGCACAGCGATCCTCCCAACACAAGGTCGGCACGCGGGTGATACCCCTGGTGTTGCAAGCGTCCATAGGCCTAGGTCACCGCGCTCCATCAGGCAGTAGGGGGACCCGTTCGTCCCTTGTGCTAGCACACCGATCCTCCCAACACAAGGTCGGCACGCGAGTGATACCCCTGGTGTTGCAAGCGTCCATAGGCCTAGGTCACCGCGCTCCATCAGGCAGTAGGGGGACCCGTTCGTCCCTTGTGCTAGCACAGCGATCCTCCCAACACAAGGTCGGCACGCGGGTGATACCCCTGGTGTTGCAAGCGTCCATAGGCCTAGGTCACCGCGCTCCATCAGGCAGTAGGGGGACCCGTTCGTCCCTTGTGCTAGCACACCGATCCTCCCAACACAAGGTCGGCACGCGAGTGATACCCCTGGTGTTGCAAGCGTCCATAGGCCTAGGTCACCGCGCTCCATCAGGCAGTAGGGGGCCCCGTTCGTCCCTTGTGCTAGCACAGGGATCCTCCCAACACAAGGTCGGCACGCGAGTGATACCCCTGGTGTTGCAAGCGTCCATAGGCCCAGTCACCGCGCCCATCAGGCAGTAGGGGACCCGTTCCCTTTAGGGCAGCGACAGCCGAGTCCTCCCAACACAAGGTCGGCACGCGAGTGATACCCTGGTGTTGCAAGCGTCCATAGGCCTAGGTCACCGCGCTCCATCAGGCAGTAGGGGGACCCGTTCGTCCCTTGTGCTAGCACAGCGATCCTCCCAACACAAGGTCGGCACGCGAGTGATACCCCTGGTGTTGCAAGCGTCCATAGGCCTAGGTCACCGCGCTCCATCAGGCAGTAGGGGGACCCGTTCGTCCCTTGTGCTAGCACAGCGATCCTCCCAACACAAGGTCGGAAGGAGGTGCTGTCTTATCCCTTCCTACCTCCTTTATGCTTAACATTCCTTTCAGAGCCAACCCCAATGTTAGTCAGCCAATAGTTCTGGGTTTCCCCACTATCCTTCAGGCGACCAACTATGACGCCAGCAAGAAGACCGTGGTCCTCCTCCACGGATGGCTGAACACACCTTCTTCCGATTTCAATGTGCATACAGTTAACGGTGAGTCTTTTAATTACCACAACGACTAGAGGTCTTGTTCTATGGTAACAGGACAACGAAGCGAATGAGGTCTTATGTAGGTCTGTTAGTCTAGAGAGGACTGGCGCTTTACTCTCCCTGCCTAGCGTGAGGGGCTCGGCGTGATGATATGTATGTAAGTCTGTTAGTCTAGAGAGGACTGGTGCTCTACTCTCCCTGCCTAGTGTGAGGGGCTCTGCGTGATGATATGTACATAGATCTGTAAGTCTAGAGAGGTCTGGTGCTCTACTCTCCCTGCCTAGTGTGAGGGGCTCGGCGTGATGATATGTATGTAAGTCTGTAAGTCTAGAGAGGACTGGCGCTCTTCTCTCCCTGCCTAGTGTCAGGGGCTCGGCGTGATGATATGTACAATCTCCTCAGCGTTCCTGGTGGCGGGAGATGTCAACGTGATCATGGTAGACTGGAGTGTAGGAGCTGCAGGGAACTACCTACCAGCTCTTCTCAACTCAATATCTACAGGTAGGATTCTACTTATATTCACCAAGGATCTCTTGTTTTAATGAGGAATGAAGGGTATGAACAGTGGCATGACCACTTATAATGTGATACTGAGGGCACAAGCATGGCAATGGTGTATACACTAGCTTTACTGCGTGGTGACCGAGTGGTCCAGTAGCTGCCTGCGACATAGAGATTGCAAGCAATACCAATGAATTTTTCTGAACTTAAGTACAATGGTTAGCCACACCTCGAGCTTAAGGGTGAAGGGAAACATGGAGAGGAAATCTGTGTTGCGCCTGCACTGCGATACCATACCACTTATACGTCAGGACAAGAGGAGGCGGCGTGGCCGAGAGGTCACAGCACCCGCCTGCCACGCAAACGGCGCGAGTTCCAATCCCGACTGGATTGAGGAGTTTTTCTACATTTAATTACAGTGGGGCACACCACGAGCTGTACGGTGAAGGGAAACATCGAGAGGAAACCTGCATACGTCTGAGAAGACATTCAAAGGCGTATGTATAGTCGTGCTTGAGTAACGGCGATGGCCTCGCCATCTGTGCCATTGGTACCTGAAATATATCTCTGGTTGAAAGTAGATGTGTGGGCACTACTTACACACCTCTGCCTACCCCTTAGAGGACCTTTATGCGAAGCGTAAAGATATATTACGAAGATATATTTTAAAGAGACTGATGAATGTGGACGAAGCGAAAGAGGTATGTAAGTCTAGAGAGAACTGGCGCTCTATACTCTCTGCCTACCCCGTTAGGGACTTGGCGTGATGATATATATGTATGTATGTATATTTTAAAACATACAACTTTGAAAATTTCAGCTGAAGCTGTAGCACGCTTCATAACCTGGTTGAATCAGGCGAGCGGTTCCTCATTGGCTCAGTACCACCTGGTAGGACATAGCTTGGGAGGTCAGCAGGTTGGCATCATTGGCAGAAATCTTGGCGGACAGGTCCCTTACATTACCTGTGAGTATGTGTACTTCTCTAGCCTACTTAGCTGGACTGTTGCAATAAGCGGCCTACCACCTAGTACCCAGTCCCTTATGGCCAGTAATGTGACTAGCTACAGTGCCCTCCACACCGACACACAGTGTAGTGTACGTACACTAGTGCTTGGCGGCAGGATATCTGACACTGCGGTGGTACCCACCTAGTGCCCAGTCCCTTATGGCCGGTAATGTGACTAGTTACAGTATCTCCCTTTCAGCTCTAGACCCAGCCTGGCCCGGCTGGATCACTAACCCTCAGACCTTCAAGAATGATGATGGAATTTACACAGAAGCTATGCACACTGATGCTGGTCTATCCGGATTCCTGACTCCTGTCGCTGATGTAGACTTCTATCCCAACGGTGGGCGTGAAATGCCCAACTGTGAAGACCGGTCTTGTGATCATCATCAGTAAGGATCAGATCATTTTGTATCACGTTTCACGGCAGGCTTTATTGGTTGGATTCAAGTTCATTTATTTTAATTATGTATTTACATACATACATACATATCATCACGCCGAGTCCCTTAGGGGTAGGCAGAAAGAATAGAACGCCAATGCTCTCTAGACTAACATATCCCTTATGCTTCGTCCACATTCATCACTCTCTTCATACGAATATTTAAGGGCCAACGTGACAGCTGGCCAATCCATCCATTCAAGCCATGGCGTCTTTGAATTTCTGTTCGAACTTTTTTTTTACATACGGCTCGGGTGGCCTACAATCACGCGGGCCGCCTGATGGTAAGCGGTTACCGTCGCCTATAGACGTTTGAAATCACTCGTGTATTGCTGACCCTGCAGGAATCTCTCCACATTCTTCTTGAAGAACTCCATGCTGTACTCTCCAGGGAAAACCTCAACTGGGAGTTCTTTCCAAGGACTAAGCGTTCGCGAAAATATCCCTTTGAAAGCTCGCAGAGCGAGACTTTTGTAGTTCCATGGTATGGGGTTGAATCTCCCATCCATGGCGAGATTTCGCCATACGAGAATTCGTCAGAACACTATTATACAAGCGGTAAAACACACAAAGGGAGCGTAAAGCTCGTGGTGTGCCTCACTGTAATTAAATGTAGAAAAACTCCTCACTCCAGTCGGGATTGGAACTCGCGCCGTTTGCGTGGCAGGCGGGTGCTGTGACCTCTCGGCCACGCCGCCTCCTCTTGTCCTGACGTATAAGTGGTATGGTATCGCAGTGCAGGCGCAATACAGGTTTCCTCTCGATGTTTCCCTTCACCGTAAAGCTCATACTATGACCTTACGAGTTAAGAAAAACTAATTGATACTGAACTTACTTCAATTCACTTCAGATGTATCTTCTACTTCGCTGAGTCTGTGATGCAGGGAGGGTTCACTGGCATTCAGTGCTCTTCTTACCTCGAGGCCATGTCCGGGACCTGCATGGGTCCAGGAACGCTGAAAATGGGCGGCACTGAAGCCAAGACCGGGTCAGTAGCTGCTTTTTCAACTCCTACTTGCTTTACGAGTGTGACCCGCCTGATGGTGAGCGGATACCGCCAACAATGAACGCTTGCAAGACCCTGCAGGAGTCACTTGAGATCGTCGAAGAATTCCACCCTGCATTCTCTATCTATCGCTCGTAACTCTATCTATCTTCTTTACATTCCACGTCAGTGAGACATGTGGAGTCAATTTTAACTTGGCCTAATTCTGATATTATTTATCTGATATTATTTCATCATTCTCATCATCATCAGCCCACTCTAGTCCACTGCTGGACATAGGCCTCCCCTAATGAGCGCCATAGCGCCCTGTCTTCAGCTTGCCGCATCCAGCATCTGCCAGCAGTCCTTCGCAAATCGTAATCCCACCTGGTCGGAGGGCGTCCTACACTACGTTTGCCTAGTCGTGGTCTCCACTGAAGAACACGTTTACCCCAGCGGTTGTCGGTTCTTCGCGAGATACGGCCGGCCCACTGCCACTTCAGCTTGCTAATTCTTTGAGCTATGTCGATAACTTTGGTTCTCTGTCGGATATATTCGTTATTATTTATTTATAGCCAATTGTGTCCCACTGCTGGGCAAAGGCCTCCTTCCTGTCCTTCCACTCCCCGCGATCGGGTGCTACCTCCGACCAACTGGTCAGATATGATATGATAGCATATCATATCATATCTGACCAGTTGGTCGGAGTTGGTACTTTAATGTATTGGTTTATATTTACAGAAAATCTGGTGTCTACTATGTCGAGACCTTTGCAAACCCACCATACTCAAAAGGCTAAATAAAACTTTTTTTAAATAAATTGAGGTTTTATTGCAGTTCTAATACCAATGTCAGCTATCTTCCTCAACCACTGTGGGGGGAAGTGTATCTATATACTGTACACTGCGATACTAGTGTAACAGTAGGCTTGAGATGCCCAGCCCCCACAAGCAGCACCTGTCCACAAGTATGACGCGAATGTCAGCCATCGCCCTCCTCAACCACTGTGGGGGGAAGTGTATCTATATACTGTACACTGCGATACTAGTGTAACAGTAGGCTTGAGCTGCCCAGCCCCCACAAGCAGCACCTGTCCACAAGTATGACGCGAATGTCAGCCATCGCCCTCCTCAACCACTGTGGGGGGAAGTGTATCTATATACTGTACGCTGCGATACTAGTGTAACAGTAGGCTTGAGATGCCCAGCCCCCACAAGCAGCACCTGTCCACAAGTATGACGCGAATGTCAGCCATCGCCCTCCTCAACCACTGTGGGGGGAAGTGTATCTATATAGTGTACACTGCGATACTAGTGTAACAGTAGGCTTGAGATGCCCAGCCCCCACAAGCAGCACCTGTCCACAAGTATGACGCGAATGTCAGCCATCGCCCTCCTCAACCACTGTGGGGGGAAGTGTATCTATATACTGTACACTGCGATACTCTCAAAGGTCTCCGAAGGGGTAGGCCGAGGTGTATAAGTAGTACTACTCACCTTCATAAACTCACTAGGCATAAACAAAGATATGAACAGATACCTTATCAATGTGACAAATAAACCCGGCAGCTACGGAATTAATATCTGCTGATTAATATATTAGCATGAGATTAAACTGCCTAGCTTTACCTTGTGGCCCACCCTCGTAATATTTAATTCCAAGGCTACAACCATATTTTTCAGTTAACTATTTCTTGTAGCTGACTAGCGGTCCGTCCGTAAAAAAAATATAGCCTATGTCACTCAAGGTGAATGTAGCTTTTCAATCGTGAAAGAATTTTTCAAATCGGTCTAGTAGTTTCGGAGGCTATTCAATACAAACATACATACATATAAATCTTTCTACAATAATAATAATATATCCTCACGCCTTCCCACAAGGGTCCCCGAAGGGGTAGGCAGAGGTGTATAGGTAATACCCACTTACCGCCAGAGGTATAGTGCCAACGTGACAGATGGCGAGTCCATCGCCGTTACTCAAGCACGACTATACATACAGCTTTGAATTTCTTCTCAGACGTATGCAGGTTTCCTCCGAGAATTTTATATATAAAATATAGTATGTAGATCCTGTGTGTCACTATGCACACAAAATTCTCAGGCTGTGGAATGAGCTCCCCGTCGAGGTTTTTTCCTGGAGAGTACAGCATGGAGTTCTTCAAGAAGGGTGTGAAAAGATTCCTGCAGGGTCGTCACGCGAGTGATACCCTTGGTGTTGCTAGCGTCCATAGGCGGCGGTAACCACTTACCATCAGGCGGACCGCATGCTTGTTTGCCACCCAAGTGGTATAAAAAAATGTCAAAGCCCCAAATTAAGCAAAGCTTGTGTTATGGTAACTAGACAACGATATATTTACTTATATAGATAGATATATACATAAATACATAGGACATCCAAGACTAAGGTACAAATACTCGTGTTCATCACACAAATATCTGCCCTTAGCGGGATTCGAACCCGCGACCTCAAGTTTCGAGGATAAACAAACTTACAATATTACAAGCTTTTAGTAGAATTATGATTAATTACAATCTTTGGGTTAGAAAAAGACAAGAGGGATTTGATCTCACGAGCCAAGGGTTCAGTACACTGCTTAATTTTAAAAGTGGGTGTGTGTACACCTCTGCCTACCCCTCCGGGTCCCCTATATCCATATACATATAAATATCTATACATAACTTTAATTTATTTACAAAATAGAAAGATAAAAAGGATGAGTGAAGAAAGATTGACGAAACAGATATACAAAGCAAAAGTGTGTGCAAGAAGAGGCAGAGGAAGGCCACGTTCCAACTCCCTGGATCAAATAGATCGGACTCTCAAGGACGGGAACGTTAAGAGTACTCGAAACCGACGAGCACGTATGAAGAGACTGATGAACGTGGACGAAGCGAAATTGGTATGCAAGTCTAGAGAGAACTGGCGCTCTATACTCTCTGCCTACCCCGTTAGGGACTTGGCGTGATGATATGTATGTATGACAGTTTGTAAGTTTGGATGTTTGCGGTTCTTTCACGGCCAAACGGCTGAACCGATTTGGTTGAAAGTTGAAACCCTGATGACTTAGACATAGGATACTTATTTTTTTTTAATCCTGAGAAATTCAAAGTTCTTATATTATAATGTATGATGCTCTTTCACGGCATAGCGGCTGAACCGATTCTAGCAGGAAAATTTCCACAGCTACTTTTTCGAACTCCACGCGGGCGAAGCTGCGGGCATAATGCAGCATGCTAGTATTATAGAATAGAATAGAATATTTTTATTTCAGACCGGAGTCCATAGGGTTAGTAACAAATTTTAACTTAAATTCTAGTGTTAGTAGGTTACAGACACATAAAAATATACAATTAAATTTCGGCATGGAGCCGCATCCACCTCCGCAGCATCGGGGAATCCCACCGATCTACGAATACACTGAGAATACTGTTGGTGCCGCCGCGAACACGAGACATCAGGGATGCACACCTGTTCCTAATAATAGCGGCAAAATATATGTCGGTTTATGTTAATGGATTTTGTTAACGTCACCAATATTTAACCCTAAAAGTTTGTAATCTCTGTACCCTGGACTTTGGACCTTACATATCTTAATCCGACCAACAAAAATGAGCTATAAAAAGCAAATGACACAGATCCAAAGATCATTTACAGTTGACTCACCACAATGAGGGCAGTGACGATAATACTGATTGGAATCAGCGCTGTTTGTGGTAAACATAATACTGTTTATGCTACCTTGTGTTGGGAGACGGGACGGAGAAGGGACGAACGGGTCCCCCTACTGCCTGATGGAGCGCGGTGACCTAGGCCTATGGACGCTTGCAACACCAGGGGTATCACTCGCGTGCCGACCTTGTGTTGGGAGGATCGCTGTGCTAGCACAAGGGACGAACGGGTCCCCCTACTGCCTGATGGAGCGCGGTGACCTAGGCCTATGGACGCTTGCAACACCAGGGGTATCACTCGCGTGCCGACCTTGTGTTGGGAGGATCGCGGGGCTAGCGCAAGGGCCGGTCGGGTCCCGCTCCTGCCTGATGGAGCGCGGTGACCTAGGCCTATGGACGCTTGCAACACCAGGGGTATCACTCGCGTGCCGACCTTGTGTTGGGAGGATCGCTGTGCTAGCACAAGGGACAAACGGGTCCCCCTACTGCCTGATGGAGCGCGGTGACCTAGGTCTATGGACGCTTGCAACACCAGGGGTACCACTCGCGTGCCGACCTTGTGTTGGGAGGATCGCTGTGCTAGCACAAGGGACGAACGGGTCCCCCTACTGCCTGATGGAGCGCGGTGACCTAGGCCTATGGACGCTTGCAACACCAGGGGTATCACTCGCGTGCCGACCTTGTGTTAGGAGGATCGCTGTGCTAGCACAAGGGACGAACGGGTCCCCCTACTGCCTGATGGAGCGCGGTGACCTAGGCCTATGGACGCTTGCAACACCAGGGGTATCACTCGCGTGCCGACCTTGTGTTGGGAGGATCGCTGTGCTAGCACAAGGGAGGAACGGGTCCCCCTACTGCCTGATGGAGCGCGGTGACCTAGGCCTATGGACGCTTGCAACACCAGGGGTATCACTCGCGTGCCGACCTTGTGTTAGGAGGATCGCTGTGCTAGCACAAGGGACGAACGGGTCCCCCTACTGCCTGATGGAGCGCGGTGACCTAGGCCTATGGACGCTTGCAACACCAGGTGTATCACTCGCGTGCCGACCTTGTGTTGGGAGGATCGCTGTGCTAGCACAAGGGACGAACGGGTCCCCCTACTGCCTGATGGAGCGCGGTGACCTAGGCCTATGGACGCTTGCAACACCAGGGGTATCACTCGCGTGCCGACCTTGTGTTGGGAGGATCGCTGTGCTAGCACAAGGGACGAACGGGTCCCCCTACTGCCTGATGAAGCGCGGTGACCTAGGCATATGGACGCTTACAACATCAGCTTGGCCGTTTACAACACATATGCTATATTGATCCACTTACTTCCTGGTAGTGAACTGGCCCAAGGGTTCAGCATCAGGTGGAGGGTTCACTGTGACATCCAAAGCGTATGTCACCAGTTCGTTGATAAGCTCCTTGTCTGCGGTACTACCATTTGAACGGTAAATCTCGAAATCCAAACTCTGAGAGATTACTGATACATTATTTTTGATAGCCAAGTCGTAAACCCTGCTCTGTTCCGTGCCATGGATCCTGAAGAGAAGACAGACCCAAACTAAGCAAAGCTTGTACTGTGGGAACTGGACAATGATAGACATACTTATATAGATAGGAAATTGCACACAAATTGACCTAGTCCCAAACTAAGCAAAGCTTGTACTGTGGGAACTGGACAACGATAGACATACTTATATAGATAGGCAATTGCACACAAATTGACCTAGTCCCAAACTAAGCAAAGCTTGTACTGTGGGAACTGGACAACGATATACATACTTATATAGATAGGCAATTTCACACAAATTGACCTAGTCCCAAACTAAGCAAAGCTTGTGCTATGGAAACTGGATAATGACATTCACACATATTTTGATATATACTTAAAGACAGACGCTCAAGGAGGGGAACATCAAGAGTACTCGAAACCGACGAGCATGTATGAAGAGACTGATGAATGTGGACGAAGCGAAAGAGGTATGTAAGTCTAGAGAGGACTGGCGCTCTATACCTAGTTGCCTCCTGAAGAGGATAATTAAATGTAACAACTAACATTATTTTTTAAGTCATTCGATTTTTACTAACAAAATATTGATCTTTTGATATCTGAAATAAGTGTGTGGGTATTACCTATGCACCTCTGCCTACCCCTTCGGGGACCCTTGTGGGAAGGCATGAGGATATAAATAAAGTATTTATTATTATTATACTCTCTGCCTACCCTGATAGGGACTCGGCGTGATGATATGTATATGTATGTACTTAAAGACTCGAGACTCACCATTCAGCACCAAGTTCCACTAGACCATCACCAAATGGCACTGTATTCACCCTTCCACCAATCCGGCCTTGTGCTTCCAGCCCGAGGACGCGCTTCCCCGCCTGGGCTAGAGTAGACGCTGCAGTACATCCTGCTGAACCGAGTCCCACAACTATTGTGTCATATTGCGGAAGCATTGCAGCGCTGGAAATTTATATTTATGTTATATGGTTAAGTAAATAAATAAATAACACATACATATCATCACGCCGAGTCCCTAACGGGGTAGGCAGAGAGTATAGAGCGCCAGTTCTCTCTAGACTTACATACCTCTTTCACTTCGTCCACATTCATCAGTCTTCATACATGCTCGTTGGTTTCGAGTACTCTTAACATTCCCGTCTTTCAGAGTACAATCTATTTGATCCAGGTAGTTGGAATGTAGCCTTCCTCTGCCTCTTCTTGCACACACTTTTGCTTTGTATATCTGTTTCATCAATCTTTCTTCACTTATACTTTCTATGTGTCCAAACCAATGTAGCGCAATTGGATAGCGCACGGTACTTATTAATAAATAAACATGGTTGAAATTGGTTAAGGAGTTTAGGAGCCCATTGCATGACTTGTGATTTATATATATTAAGATATATGTATATTTAGACAAATAAAATATGCAAACATATCATCACGCGGAGTCCCTAACAGGGTAGGCAGAGTGTAGAGAGCCTGTTTTCTCTTGCATACTTGAATAACATAGGTATCTATACTAATATTATAAAGAGGAAAGATTTGTATGTGAGTATGTTTGTATTGAATAGACTCTGAAACTACTGGACCGATTTGAAAAATTCTTTAACCATTGGAAAGCTACATTCACCCTGAGTGACAGGCTATATTTTCTTTCATAAAAAAATCTTATGTCCCCCCGTGCGAAGCCGGACCACTAGTAAATTATGTAATAAATATTTTATTAAAGTTTAAGTGACTTATGAAGGATTAGGCCCCAGCTATTATTAGGTGCAAATGTGACAGATGGTGAATGCTATACATAAATAAGTCTTTGAACTTCTCAGACGTATATATACAGATTTCCTCTCGATGTTGTCCTTCATCAAGCGGCTCGCAGTGTGACTAATCACTGTCTGAGATCAGAAAAACACATCAGTGTATGGTCTGATTTCATCTCGTATACACTTCAGGTGAGCCAAATAGCATACACGCAGTGTTTACAGCACCTTGGTGTTACCAAAACAATAACATAATTAATTTATTACAATCTAAAGTCTTACGATAACCGCCTTTGACCTATCTGAGTGAGTTATCGAAGGTTAGTTAGGTTAGGATCAACATTACAAGGCTAGAATGGCGAGATATCCCGTATTTCATTATCATACACATAATAAAGCACTGTTTTATTTGCCTTATGTCTTGGTAATTTAGATAAAATTAATTCTACCGTTTGTTGTTTGCAATGTTTTGATCGACACAGGATCCATAGACTACTATTAATATACTAGACAGGTTCGGGAAACTACTAACCTCAGAACAATGTACTAATCAATTAACTTGTTGATTTGTTATCAATTAAAAATGACATAACTAATGACATATATTACCACAGACTTCATCATCATTATGGTCATAGATCACCCCGAGTCCCTCACGTGATACTTGGAGTAGAGCGCCAGTCCTCTCTCGACCTACTGACCTATTTTGCTTCATCCACATTCCCCATTCTCTTCATACATGTTCGCCGGTTTCATGTTATTAATTAATATTTAGGTAAAATAATAAGATTTTCAACAGCTATAACCCCACGGAGTCTTTCTCTTCTTCTCTTCATTAATATTTTTTTTATTACTACATACTTTAATTGTGTTTCATTGTTTGTATCTATAACCGTGACAACGGGTGTGCAAAAATAATGATTGATCAAATAATGTAACTTTTTACGCATTTTTTATATTAGTTCCTGATCTGCAACGTAATTTATGTAGTACTAGCGGTCCGTCACGGCTTCGCACGGGTGGACATAAGATTTTTTGACGTGACAACGTCTTAAATTAGGTTGCGGCTGGGAGTCACTTATGAAAAAGTGTAACGCCCGGTAACGTTACGATGAGTCACCGAACGAGAGAGAGGCCCGCCGAATGCCTTGCGTTCTATAGTTAAAATTTGTGCAATTCTTATTTTCATTCAATTCCTTGTTCCTATTGTGCAATTTAATTATATTCATATCAATAAATATTCTACCGAGAAAAAGACGTTGTCAAGTAAAATCTTCGCCCGTAAAACCGACTTTACAGGCAACCATTTTTTTTATAAAAGAAAATATATCCTATTTCACTCAGGATGATGGTGGCTTTCGGAGCCGATTCAACACAAACATACTTACGTAGAAATCTTTCCTCTTTATAATATTAAGTGTGGATAAGTTATGTATTTACGAATAAGCTACCCCTTGGATTCATAGATATTCATAGATAGTATATATTTTTTAAATAGAGTCCATTTTATATTTCATTTTGAAATTTTGCTTCGTACCGGCATTACAAGTTGAGACTATCGCCACTTAGGTGTAGAAAAAAACTAGCTGATACGTACAAAGTTTTTAATACGTCAAGTATTCTGCAGTCAAATTAATATGTATATCAAATAAATATTAAATAATTAAATATTTAGTACTTACTACACATTGCCCCAAAACTTTTTAGCGCATAATTTACGTGTTCCATTTAATTTTACATTTATTGCAACGAGTTTTAATAAGAACATGTTCCATTGAATAAAACAATTTTTCAACTATCTTAGAGTTCGACTGAGTCATACAAAACTGGTTTTCGGAAAGACCAAAACGTGTTTGCAATCATACTTAATTCATCATTAAATAACACTCGTAGGTTTCGAGTACCCTTAACGTTCCCGTCCTTGAGCGTCCGATCTATTTGATCCAGGTAGTTGGAACGTGGCCTTCCTCTGCCTCTTCTTGCACACACTTTTGCTTTGTATATCTGTTTCGTCAATCTTTCTTCACTCATCCTCTCTATATGTCCAAACCAACGTAACATGCATGCATGCAACGTAACATAGGTACGCACCCACTATCCGCCGGAGATTTATTTATTTATTTATAATAATATAATATATCCTCACGCCTTCCCACAAGGGTCCCCGAAGGGGTAGACAGAGGTGTATAGGTAATACCCACACACCCACTTTCCGCCAGAGGTATTTTAGGTGCCAACGTGACATGGCGAGTCCATCGCCGTTACTCAAGCACGACTATACATACGCCTTTGAATGTCTTCTCAGACGTATGCAGGTTTCCTCTCGATGTTTTCCTTCACCGTAAAGCTCGTGGTGTGACTATACTTAAGTTCAGAAAAACTCGTTCGGGATTCGAACTTGCGACCTTTGCGTCGCAGGCAACTGCTCGAACCACTTAAATTTGAACTTCATTATACAGTGAAACTTATTCCAATTTAGAATTTCTTCTCTAACAATTTGAATTTATTAATCTCGATGTTTACCTTCACAAAAAAAGTTCGCGGTGAAATTTAATAAAAAATTAAAAAATCAAGATCAAGAGTACTCGAAACCGACGAGCATGTATGAAGAGACTGATGAATGTGGACGAAGCGAAAGAGGTATGTAAGTCTAGAGAGGACTGGCGCTCTATACTCTCTGCCTACCCCGTTAGGGACTTGGCGTGATGATATGTGTGTATGTATTATAATATGAAAAGCATGAATAAAATTCCACTTCACGATTGATAATGGAATTATGTGACCTGTTGTCGATGGTCAGATGCGGTATGAAAGATTAGAAACAAGTTTATTATAATTTCAAAATGAAGATACGAGCTGTTTCTGAAAATCGGTTTAAACACGTAATTTCAAAGAAATCTTTAATATTACTATAAAAATAGATTATAAGAGAATAATATAGAGAGCCGTGGTGGCCGAGTGGTTTGAGCAGTTGCCTGCGACTCAAAGGTCGCAAGTTCGAATCCCGACTGTACCAATGAGTTTTTCTGAACTTAAGTACAGTAATTAGTCACACCACGTGATTTACGGTGAAGGAAAACATCGAGAGGAAACCTGCATACGTCTGAGAAGAAATTCAAAAGCGTATGTATAGTCGTGCTTGAGTAACGGCGATGGACTCGCCATCTGTCACGTTGGCACCTAATATACCTCTGGCGGAAAGTGGGTGTGTGGGTATTACCTATACACCTCTGCCTACCCCTTCGGGACCCTTGTGGGAAGGCGTGAGGATATATTATATATTATTATTATTATAAAGATCTAAGTCCTTTGTATTTCCCTTCTGTTTCAATGTATTTATTTTATTTATTTATTTCAATAAAAACATAAGTTAACAGCCCTGAGCCAAAACACTTACATTTTAAATATTTACATTTGCAGTTACTTATTATATAATTATACACGAAGAAAAAATAAAATTTAAACGAACAATAAACTTATGTACTATTTTAAAATGCAACAGCTAATTTTAGAAGGGCGATCATGGAAGATATCCAGGTCCGTGTGCTGAGCGAGTAGCGAGTTGAGTAACGCCACTGCTCTAGGAGTAGGTGCAGCGGCAGCACAACGCGTGCGCACTCCCGGAGGCTCCGCGAACAGTCGTCTGTGCCGACGCGGACCATCCACGCCCTCACCATTTATCAGGAAATGACTCGGGACCGCTGCTAGGCCCACACGCGCATTTACACAAGATCAACAACATCAAGTCTTTGGCACAGTCTAACCACTCGATCTCCGCTCTCATTCTAGACTCGAATATTTGTATGTCATGTAGCCGTCATCATACTGCCGTGCCCTCAAACTGGGCGTAATATTATCTTTAACATACACACATAATATAATCACGCCTCTTTCCCTTAGGGGTAGGCAGAGACCACTTCTTTCCACTTGCTACGACCCTTACATACTTCTTTCGCTTCGTCCACTATTCTCTTCATACATGCTCTTCGGTTTAGGGTACTCTTGACCTGGCCTTTTTACAAGACGTCCCTGATTTGGTCTAGAAACGTCCGCCTAGGTCTACCCCTTCCAACACTTTCATTCACACTCGCCTTATACACTTTCTTCGTCAATCGTTCTTCATTCATTCTCTCGACATGGCCAAACCATCTCAGCATACCTTTCTCAATTTTTGTCACTACATCTTCCTTCAGAGATTATCTTTAAGCATAGTATATTGTGTAAAATGACGTCTGTACTTAGATTATTTTACATGCAATATATTTATTTGATTCAAAAACTCAAAATGTTTACTTACGTGCGCCCATAGACAGTGACCATAAATATTGACACGAGTATCGTAACAACCACTCTCGAATCCATCTTATTTCGATCTGATCTCTTACTTAATGAGATACGCCCGTTTATATAAATATACACAGGTTATATAAATAAACACAGATTACAAACGGTCAAAGTTCGTTTGTTTGACAGAACTAATCTTAAAAGTTATTAACTACATATACACACATACATATCATCACACCAGGTCCCTAACGGGATAGACAGAGAGTATAGAGCGCCAGTTCTCTCTAGACTTGCATACCACTTTCGCTTCGTCCCCATTCATCAGTCTCTTCATACATGCTCGTCGGTTTCGAGTACTCTTGACGTTCCCGTCCTTGGGCGTCCGATCGATTTGATCCAGTCCAGGTAGTTGGAACGTGGCCTTCCTCTGCCTCTTCTTGCACACACTTTTGCTTTGTATATCTGTTTTATCAATCTTTCTTCACTCATCCTTTCTATGTGTCCAAACCAACGTAACATGCCTTTCTTCATCTTTACAATCACGCCCTCATTCACGCCAGTTGATTTGCGAATCTCTTCATTGCGGATTCGATCTAATATCGTTACTCCGCACATTTTTCGAAGAGATCGCATCTCGACTGCATTCAAGCTATTTTCATACTTCCTCTGCCATACCCAGTATTCGCTGCCATACAATAAGGTAAGTACCAATATCGCGTTGTGGACAGCAACTCAAGCATTCTTGCTCAGACTTTTACTGCCCATCAACGCCGACATGGCTCCATTCACCTTATTTCCGGCAGTTATCCTTCTTTCAATATCTTTTTCATACTTTCCATCTCGTGTGAACATGCTTCCTAGATATACAAATTCATTCACTTGCTCTTGAATTTGCCCATTTACCGATATAGCACACTCGGTCACTTGTTCATCTCTTTCGAATACCAGAACCTTATTTTTTATTTTTATATTATACAAAAAGAAAACTTACCGACCTACATACATATCATCACGCGGCCGGGTAGGCAAACAGGTTAGAGCGCCAGTTCTCTCTAGAATTAAGTAGCTATTACAGAACTGAAATAAAACTTACAAAAAATACTCACGACCATATTCTAAGGCAATCGTTATTGAACTGTCGAATTGCGAAATGCAATTAAAGATAAACTATTTAAATCAGGTATAGTTGTGCATGGAAGTGGTTTGTTTTTGGTGTCATATCTCAGGGCTTCGAACAGTTGCCTGCAACACAACGATTGTAAGATCGAATCCCGACTTTACCAATGAGTTTTCTGAACTTAAATACAGTGATTAGTCACACCACGAGCTTTATGGTGAAGGAAAACATCGAGAGGAAACGAGGGTTGCGCCTGCACTGCGATAACATACCACTTATACGTCAGGACAAGAGGAGGCGGCGTGGCCGAGAGGTCACAGCACCCGCCTGCCACGCAAACGGCGCGAGTTCCAATCCCGACTGGAGTGAGGAGTTTTCCTACATTTAATTACAGTGAGGCACACCACGAGCTTTACGGTGAAGGGAAACATCGAGAGGAAACCTGCATACGTCTGAGAAGACATTCAAAGGCGTATGTATAGTCGTGCTTGAGTAATGGCGACGTAGTCAACATCTGTCTAGTTGGCACCTAAAATATATCTACTACCTATACACCTCTGCCTACCCTTTCGGGGACTCTTGTGTGGAGGCACGACTATACATATGCCTTTGAATTTCGTCTCAAACGTATGAAAAAGTATTTTCTCGATTTTTCCTTGTTTTCTTTTTTCTTTGTGGAATAGAATATTCCACGTCCTATGACCTATGCGCATGGCAAACTTCATCGAATTCTGTTCACCTGTTCTCGTATGAATATTTTTTTTAGCATTTTTACTTAATTCTTGTGGTTACCTGTAATTGGGTGGACACTTATGTATGTTTTATTATGGCATATTCTGTTAATATTAAGATGTTCTTACCTGGTTGGTTCTTACCTGATTGGTTCTTACCTGGTTGGTTCTTACCTGGTTGGTTCTTACCTGGTTGGTTCTTACCTGGTTGGTTCTTACCTGGTTGGTTCTTACCTGGTTGGTTCTTATGTTGGTGATCCTAATCTATATCTATACAACTCAAAGGTGACTGACATAGTGATCTATCAACGCACAGCCCAAACCACTGGACGGATTGGGCTGAAATTTGGCATGCAGGTAGATGTTATGACGTAGGCATCCGCTAAGAAAGGATTTTGATTAATTCTACCCCAAGAGGATAAAATAGGGGAAGAAAGTTTGTATGAAACTTTGTCAATTGTAAACCGATCGGGCTGAGACCTTGCACGCAGGTAGATGTTATGACGTAGGCATCCCCTATACACACACACATCCAAAATAAATCAAAAAATACTGCGCTAAATCACTATCACACGCGGGCGAAGTCGCAGGCACAGCTAATAAATAAATCAGATTCAAACGTTCTGGGTAACGAATATCCCTCTATGCATCTAGTCTTCAACAGTCACATCATATTCCTTGCTAACCTTTTTACACCACTTGGGTAAAACAACATGCATGTGGTCCGCCTGATGGTAAGGGGTTACCGCCGCCTATGGACGCTTGCAACACCAGGGGTATCACCCGCGCGTTGGCGACCCTGCAGCAATCTTCAATCCCTTCTTGAACAACTTCATGCTGTAATCTCCAGGGAAAACCTCAACGGGGAGCTCATTCCACAGCCTGAGCGTTCGCGGAACCTGCGGATATACAAAGCGAAAGTGTCTGCGAAAAATAAGAGGCAGAGGAAGACTACGTTCCAACTGCCTAGACCAAATCGATCGGACGCTCAAGGACGGGAACAACAAGAGTACTCGAAACCGACGAGAATGTATTAAGGTGAATGTGGACGAAGCGAAAGGTGTGTAGGTAAGTCAAGAGAGAAGTGGCACTCTACTCTCTCTGCTTACTGTTCTATCGAGCATTAATTTACTTTAAAAACGCCGTTTTTTAACAGAAGCTATCTAAGTTGAACGCCGTGAGTGAAGGCGCCACTAGTGAATGGCTGTCACGTTTGGAAAACTAATTCAAAGCGTTAACCATTTTGTTGCGAACTGTACGATAACGCTTATAGAGTTGTTTATTTTACGAGTGAAACGTTTCGTTCTGATAATAAAGCATGCCTTTTTTTCAAATACATGTTGTTACCGCAATACTTCTTGTACAAGAAATACACTGTTTAAATGTTTCTATGGAACAAACTCATGATACAGAAAATAATGGCGCCGCAACACACCATTTGACATTACAAAACGTCAGTGACTTATGTCAATATCGTGACGTTTGCAAAGTGAATTTGACCAACGTCTGTGCTTTGAGATTGGTCAAAGGGAAGATGGAGTTTATGGACTACAAAAATATATGTCATCTGTGTATAGATAACATATGTAATAATTCGGGAACAGGTAAGTTTACTCAATACTAGTAAAACCCCGCGGAGTTGTTTATGGGCCATTATTAATTACGTATAGATAGATGAATTTAGCAATTTATGCGTCAAATTTTTTATTTTTTTTTATACCACAATAGTAGCAAACAAGCATAGGGCCCCACCCAATGAAAAACGCTTACCGCAGGCTATTTACGCTTACATCACATGCGCGTTGCCACTTGTGTTCGGAGAGTTATACCGTTTTGGCAGCATAAAGGGACTTATCCCTCTGCTGCCAACACAATATAACAATCCTCCCCTCTCCCCAAGGAGCTCATTACTGGAAACCTTATTCACCGCGAAGGAACACAACACACACAATAGTGTTATTTGTCTACGGACTTCTATAAGGTGGAGGTCCTGCCCCAGGCGGGGAGATACAAATACGAACGGGAAACCCGTTATGGCCTACCTCTCTTAGTTTAGCAATTCCTGCTTCTCATTTTTAAATCTTAAAGATCGAACATTTTGACTTATAAAATACTGCAGGTTTCCTCTCGATGTTTCTCTTCACCGTAAAGCTCGTGGTGTGATCAAACACTGTACTTTCGGAAAACATACTGGAACAGTTGCGATTCGAAATTGCTATCTGCGTTGCAGGCAACTACTCCAACCACTCGGCCACCACGGCTCATATCAAGTATATACATATCAAGTATATACATATCAAGTATATACATATCAAGTATGTTGTTGTTGTCCTATGGCACCCCGGAGGTGCAGAGGGCCTTCATAAGGTTGCGCCACTTCTTTCTATCCTCAGCTATTTCCTTGGCTTCGCTCCAGCTCAGTCCGACGGCTCGCAGCTCGCTCTCTACGGTGCGCCGCCAAGAGTGTACAGGACGTCCGCGATTACGCCTTCCGTCCGGCGGCTTCCACTCGAAAGCGATGCTTGCGTTATTCGCTTTTCCTCTCCGAATAGTATGGCCTATCCATCTCCACTTTCGTGTCGCGATGTCCACGCTTATGGGGGACTGATGACATATCCTCCACAGATCTTCGTTGCGTATCATCTGTGGCCAAAATATGCGAAGAATAGACCTCAGGGACTTGTTAACGAACACTTGTAACTTGCTCGTTAGGCCTTTTGTCACTCTCCACGTCTCGCAGCCAAAGAGTAATACCGTCTTGACGATGGATTCAAAAAGCGAGACTTTAACGCGTCGCGTGAGCGCATTTGACTCCCAAACAGGCTAAAGTTGGGCAAACGCAGCCTTGGCCTTCTTTATGCGGTTGTCGACGTCATCGTCAGTTCCTCCTTGGCATGTTATCACGCTGCCCAGGTACACAAACGTAGAAACAGAGTCCAGGCTTTCACCTCTCAACGTCACTGGAAGTGTAGTGCTGGACTTTATACGCATGTCGACTGTTTTGCGCCTGTTGATTCGCAGGCCTATAGCTTCAGCTTCTTCTTGAAGGCTTTCAAGTTTGGCTTCCAGATGTGCAAGAGTAGGTGAAATCAACACGATGTCGTCCGCGTAGTCCAGGTCCTCCAGATCGTTTGTGCTCCATTTTATGCCCCTCGGTGTAGCGATAACTTCCCTCATGACGTCATCCAACAGAATAACAAACAACAGCGGTGATAGGAGGCAACCTTGCTTAACCCCTGCTGTTATTTGTATTGGCGTTCCTAGCTCTTTCTCGTGGACCACCCTACACGTGCTGCCCTCGTACAGCGAACGAATGATGCGGACGATACACGACGGGATTCCTCTTCTCCTTAGACTTGACCACAGCGCGCTCCACTTCACGGTGTCGAAGGCTTTTTCGAAATCTACGAAAGCCAAGAACAGTTCCGACTGCCATTCGACACATTGTTCTATTAGGATACGTAAGGTGTTAGTGTGGTCCGTGCAGGAGCGACCAGAGCGGAAACCGGCTTGCTCATCACGCAGGGTCACTGCTACTGTCGATGCAATGCGATTGAGCAAAATTTTTGCAAGAACTTTTGCAGCAGCGGGTAATAAAGTTATGCCGCGCCAGTTATCACATTGGGACAAATCACCCTTCTTCGGTACCTTCACTAAAAGTCCTTGCTTCCACTCTGCGGGTACTTGTCCAGCTTCCCAAATCCGCGTGATTAAGGGATGCAGTAGCGTCGCTGACGTAGCAACGTCTGCTTTAAGCATGTCCACGTGGATATTGTCAATGCCCGGCGATTTGCCAGGTTTCAAGGACTTCAGAGCCATGGCAATCTCTTCAAAAGAAGGTGGTAGTGTCGGTATGTCTAGCAGCGTATCCAGTTCGCCAATGATCGGTCGTTCGGGGCCTGAAGATTGAGCTTGGTTCAGAAGGTTTGAGAAGTGCTCCGTCCAGCGTTGCAACTGTTCGCTCGAGGTACACAATAGGCTGCCGTCACTCCCTTTTAGTGGTTTCCTCGATGAACGAGCGTTTCGACCGCTGAGACTGCGGGTGATATTGTACAGCTCGCGCATGTCCTTGCGGCGCGCGGCTGTGTTCGCGCGGTCCGCCATCTCATCAGCCACTCTACGGTGGTCTCGTCGCGCAGTCTTTTTGATCTGGGAGCGAAGGATGCAATACCGGTCCCGTATACTGGACGTGTCAGGCTCCGTAGACGACAGAAGCTGGATCTTGATCCGATTTCTTTCCTCTATGGCCTGCCACAGTTCCTGCGACATCCAGTTTTCTCTTCTCGGGTTGACAAAACCGAGCACTTCCTCGCCGGCTCTTGTGTAGGCCTTGCGAATATGAGCCCAAGTCTCCTCGATTTGCTCGTCCTCGAGTTCCTCAAGAAGCTCGTACTGATTCCGGAGGCATAAGCGGAAGGTTTCTTTACACTCAGGGTTCCGGAGTTTTCGTACCTCAAAACTTCTAGCCGACTTTTCAGATTTGCAGCGAGGGGTGGCAAGCTTGAGTCGCACTTCAGCAACGACTAGATGGTGGTCACTATCCACATCGGCACCACGACGATTCCGCACATCCAGTAACGAGGACCTCCATTTGCGGCTGATCGCAACATGGTCAATCTGGTTGCGTGTTACGCCATCTGGAGAGACCCACGTCATTTTATGACATTCCTTGTGCGGGTAAAGCGTACCTCCTACTACCAAGTTACGCGCTGAGCAGATTTCACCGAAAAGTTCACCGTTCTCGTTTATATTTCCGGTAGCTCCGTGCGGACCCATGTAGTGCTCGCGGCCAGTGTTGTCGCAACCTAGCTTAGCATTGAAGTCACCCAACAATATTATGATATCCTGCCTCCGAATGCTCCTGAGGGTGGATTCGAGTTGCTCATAGAAGGCTGCCTTAACTTCGTCCGGAGCTGCATTAGTTGGGGCGTAGCATTGGACGATGCTTATTTTTCGCACACGCGAGTCGAAACGTGCCATAATAATGCGTTCCGACACTGGCTTCCAATTCAACAGGCTTTTCTTGGCACTACGGCTGAGGAGTAGACCGACTCCACATTCCCGGCTCGCGCCCTCGTCTTCCTTTCCACTGTAGAGTAATGTAGTACCCCGATCCGCTGTCACTTCACCAAAACCATTCCATCTCGTCTCGCTTAATCCGAGGATTTGGATGCTATACTCACTCATGACTTTGGCTATTTGGGGAAGCCGTTCCGGTCGAGTCATGGTTCTGACGTTCCAACAACCAATCCGAGTCCGTTGTTTAATGCCAAAAGTCGTCGTTAAAGATATCCGGTTGTTTTGCATTTCTGAAGGTTTCACAATCAATATATGTATTTAAGAATGTGCAGGTGATTAACCTACAGCATCCCGATCACGATGATGGGGCTGCCATCTATGCGTTCGTGCCCACAGAGCCAGTCTATTTAGAGATCACCTCTAGGCTTCTTGGTAGCCTTTGCGTTTTCTGTCGGGGTCGCCTCCCTTAGCTAGTTGTTCGGTTAAGGCGCCGAAGACTCGCCCTCGCCCTGCATACTCAGCTGTTACGATCCCGGGGTAGGGTAGAAAAAGAGCAAGGCCCGTTAGCAGACCGTAACATTGCCCGGAGAGGACGACAAGGACGTGTATGCAGGACTTAATTGGTGTGCGCTTACTAGGATTAGCCTTGCATACCTAAACCTACGCAGAACCGGCATACTCAGTATTTTATTTCAGAATCTTCACTGGCTAGCACAGTGAAGTCCACCGAGGCCTTTCTAACACCAATCCCCCCCCCCGTATCCCCCCCATATCAAGTATATATATATATATATGTTTACTTTCAGAATATTCCATCGTAGACAGTGGTTCTTGTGAAAACTATTTAATATCCCGGAGAAATATAGCTAACAGGACAGATTTTGCCAGGAATGGAACATATGCAGGTATAAAGATAACGCTTAAACAACCTAACGCCGAGACCCTCACGCTAGGCAGAGAGAGTTGAGCGCCAGTCCTCTCTAGACTTACAGACCTACATACATATCATCACGCCGAGCCCCTCACGCTAGGCAGAGAGAGTTGAGCGCCAGTCCTCTCTAGACTTACAGACCTACATACATATCATCACGCCGAGACCCTCACGCTAGGCAGAGAGAGTTGAGCGCCAGTCCTATCTAGACTTACAGACCTACATACATATCATCACGCCGAGACCCTCACGCTAGGCAGAGAGAGTTGAGCGCCAGTCCTCTCTAGACTTACAGACCTACATACATATCATCACGCCGAGCCCCTCACGCTAGGCAGAGAGAGTAGAGCGCCAGTCCTCTAGACTTACAGACCTACATACATATCATCACGCCGAGCCCCTCACGCTAGGCAGAGAGAGTAGAGCGCCAGTCCTCTCTAGACTTACAGACCTACATACATATCATCACGCCGAGACCTACATACCTCACGCTAGCTAGTCAGAGAGAGTAGAGCGCCAGTCCTCTCTAGACTTACAGACCTACATACATATCATCACGCCAAGTCCCTCACGCTAGGCAGAGAGAGTAGAGCGCCAGTCCTCTCTAGACTTACAGACCTACATACATATCATCACGCCGAGTCCCTCACGATAGGCAGAGAGAGTAGAGCGCCAATCCTCTCTAGACTTACAGACCTACATACATATCATCACGCTAGGCTGAGAGAGTAGAACGCCAGGTCTCTCTAGATTCATGTGAATATTTATTCTTGCCAGCAAACAATACAGAACTACGATCCAAGTCTAAGCCCGTATACAAAGTGCAATGGTCGTTTGACGGCCACGACTGCCCGCATTCTTGTGCGCAAATCTACGAGCCAGTATGTGTGAACGTGAACAGAGCAACAGGACTTTATAGTAAATTCTTCAGCTTTATTAACCACTGTAGCGCAGACGTGTTTTATTGCAAGAACGTTGAGGGTGAGTAACAATAAGAGAAGTATTCGATTTTTTGCTGTTAAATTATAAATGCTAGCTGTCCCGCCCAGCTTCGCTTCGGTGAAAAAGTTTTATTGCCCGTAACACGATCGCAGCGCCACCTATCGGCTCCAATTGTGAAATCTAAACCATTCTCGACTGCATCTGTTGGAATCGTTTGGAGCAAACGTATAATTGTGACTGGCAATGTGATAATATTGCGACTATAAATTGTGTTGTAAGCTATCCTATCTTTTATGTTGGATCAAACTGCACACGGTGTGCAAATTTGATTAAAATCGGTTTAGTAGTTTAGGGGTCCATCGCGGACAAACAACGTGACGCGTAATTTAAATAAATTAAGGTGTATTATGTATCTGTCACAAAAACCGTAATATTGTGATAGATTCATTTTTTTACCACTTGGATACTAGTCCTTTAGTCACATGTAAACAGATTGCATATGGAGCGTAACTTGGACAAGTGACGTAGTAGTAGAGTAACTCACACATCTTTGAAATTATTCTCAAACGTATGCAAGTTTCCTCTCTTTTTTGTATTGTCTCTCGTAGCGTGAGTTCCGGGATCTTTTGCTACTTAACCGGTCAATGGCGAGACCTAGGCCTCCAGCCAGGGGACTTGCCACCTGTCACGTTGGCACCTAATATACCTCTGGCGGAAAGTTAGTGTATGGGTACTACCTTTACACCTCTGCCTACCCCTTCGGGGACCCTTGTGGGAAGGCGTGAGGATATATTATTATTACATACAACGGTTAAATAAAGGTTTTTGACGATTTTTTTTTAGAATTCGACCGAGTCCCCGGCTTCGAAGAAATCGAAAATATTGAGTATCCTTCCAAACTGGCGTGGTCGTCGTGTGCGGCTAATAAGTTCAACCTAGTGGCTAGATTCTCCGAATTTACTGCTTCCCTAGCACACTATGGCTGGCTGGGCGGTGGTGACCACCGGTTCTCAAAGATCTTGACACCTGAGCAAAAGCTACCGGACTATGGGTAGAATTCCTGCAGGCTCGGCACGCGAGTGATACCCCTGGTGTTGCAAGCGTCCATAGGCGGCGGTAACCGCTTACCATCAGGCGGGCTGCAAGCTTGTTTGCCACCCAAATGGTATATAAAAAAAGATAACGCTGCCTTTTCTTGTTTTCGAAATTTTCAGTATATAATATTATTAATATAATAATAAATAATATATCCTCACGCCTTCCCACAAGAGGTGTATAGGTAAAACCCACACACCCACTTTCCGCCAGAGGTATATTAGGTGCCAGCGTGACAGACAGCGAGTCCATCGCCGTTACTCAAGCACGACTATACATATGCCTTTGAATGTCTTCTCAGACGTATTGCAGGTTTCCTCTCGATGTTTCCCTTCACCGTAAAGCTCGTGGTGTGTCTCACTGTAATTAAATGTAGAAAAACTCCTCACTCCAGTCGGGATTGGAACTCGCGCCGTTTGCGTGGCAGGCGGGTGCTGTGACCTCTCGGCCACGCCGCCTCCTCTTGTCCTGACGTATAAGTGGTATGGTATCGCAGTGCAGGCGCAACCCTCGTTTCCTCTCGATGTTTTCCTTCACCGTAAATCACGTGGTGTGACTAATCACTGTACTTAAGTTCAGAATAACTTAATGGTACAGTCGGGATTCGAACTTGCGATCTATGTCATGTATCATGTCATTGATCAACAGTAGCTTTGTCATGAAGCTAACTACTCGGCCAGGGCAGCTTAAAATTAAAAAAAAAAACAAATATCTTTTTTTTCTCTTTATTTAAGGAGTTTTGTCGCACAGCGACTATGTCACTCAGTGTGGGGGCACCTGGATATATAATTAAAATCTATGCTTATATAATTTCAATAAATCATACTCATTTAAAAAATTCTCATAAAAAAAAAAAAAAAAAAAAGAAAATAACTACACACCCACCTCAATCCCGCACTGTCTCAACACACTAACATCAAACACATCTTCATTCACATTCTGCTTGGGATGGTGTATCAGATGCAACAGGACTTTTACCGGAAACTTTGACTTCCACGGACACAGGGCACATTTAAACTGGCTTCTAGCTTCCTGTACGGCTTTAACTTTCAAAGACTTCCCATGCCATTCCTTCATATGCTTCCCATAAAGTTGGCAACAAACGACCATAGAGCAGATCTTGCACTGTTTCCTATTCTTCAAATGTCTTTGGAGTTCAGGTGCAGTGAATTTTCTTTTGCAATCTTGGCATGGCTCAGTATCCTCACCACTGTCTTGCTGGCAGGCTGGGTGGTTGCTTTCCACGTGCAGAGCGAGGCTACGGGAGTACCTCGCTATGTAAGGACAGTGGGGGCACTTGAAGGGGTTGTCTGGCGCGTGGCGAGATTCGTGCTTTTTTATATATTTCTTTGAAACACTACTGTAAGGACAGTGCGAGCATTTGTAGGGCTTAATACCTGTAATGTGAACATGTTAGATTGTTTGAATACATACAGGTCACCAAAGATTTTTTTATGAGCTTATTTAATAATAATTATTATTATTTATTTCAGTAACTTATAATCCAGGGTTTTGAGTCTCCTTTTAAGCAAGTAATTGCTTGTATTAGGATATTCAGCTCTTCTGCAGCAGTTACATGTATTTTATGGAGTTCTAAGGTTTACAGTATTCAATTTATTATGGTTACTGTATTAAACATGAGTAACATAGCAAGTAAAATTGTGTGTGAGAGAGAGAAAGCTTACCTTACCTCTTAAGATATATATATATAAATTTACGCATCACGTTGTTTGTCAGCGATGGACTCCTAAACTAGTTAACCAATTTCAATCAAATTTGCACACCGTGTGCAGTTTGATCCAACTTAAAAGATAGGATAGCTTACATCACAATGTATATTCGCAATATTATCTTATTGCCAGGCACAATTATCTGTTAGCTCCAAACGATTCTAACAGATGGAGTGGAGAATGGTTTAGATTTCACTATTGGACCCGATAGGTGGCGCTGCGATCGTGTTACGGGCAATTTATCTTTTTCACCCAAGCGGAGCTGGGCAGGACTAGAATATATATATATATATCCCCTTGCCTTCCCACAAGGGTCCCCGAAGGGGTAGGCAGAGGTGTAAAGGTACCCACGCACTGTAGTAAGTGCATTAAGTGCAATCCTTGAGTTGCAGACCACTGCTCTAAACACTCTGCCACCACTACCCTACTAATAGTATACACATATATATAAAAACGTCTCCTCACCACGATGTTTGTTGACATGCTCCTCAAACCTGGTCTTATTATAAGCTGAGTATTCGCACATACTGCACTGGAAGGGATTCTGTCCAAGGTGGTTCTTCCGTACATGACGGACCATGGCTTCTGCGTCTCCTGTCCAATTGCAGTCCTTGCATCGCTGTTTTTGGCTGCTTGGTTCACTGAAAAGGGCATATGTTCTGAGGTTAATGCCCAAGATTGCTCTAGTCCCAAACTAAGCGAAGCTTGAACTGTGAGAACTGGACAACAATATACATACTTATATAGATAGGCGATTCCACACAAATTGACCTAGTCCCAAACTAAGCAAAGCTTGAACTGTGGGAACTGGACAACAATATACATACTTATATAGATAGGCGATTCCACACAAATTTACCTAGTCCCAAACTAAGCAAAGCTTGTACTGTGGGAACTGGACAACAATATACATACTTATATAGATAGGCAATTACACACAAATTGACCTAGTCCTAAACTAAGCTTGTACAGTGGGAACTAGATGTATCGAAAATTCTTACATGGTTTTCTGGTCTGGATTGGCTTCCTCCTTAGTCACATCAGTTATTTCGCCACTCGATGATACATCAATAAATATAAGAGCTTCCGATTGAGCTTCACTCATTGCAGCTTGGAACAAGAGCCGTTTCTCAAGCACGACTATACATCTCTGAATGTCTTCTCAAACGTATACAGGTTTCCTAACAATGCTCCTTCGCTAGCTTGTGGTGAGATAAATCATCAATAAGTATTTTTCAGGGATTACTGAAATTTACTTGTTACAAGATCATTAACAATCATTAAATACAAACAATGAAAAGAAATACAAACACTCGTTATTGTTGATCAAACCATAGATTTAGGATTTTTTTCGCTACGCTAAAAAGATGCATGAAGCGTGGGAGCGAGAAATCCTAATCAAGTTCAAACCACCCGAGACGAAAAGAGACAGCGAATGAAGTCCCGGTATGTCATTGTTTTCGCGAGTAAGAGGCCATAGCGTCCCAGTGTGTTCTACGTGGCGGTGAAATTTGTGCATTTTTGTGCAGATCTTTCGATTTTATTAAGAATATTTACATTTTACGATTATGGTGTCGTGTTCTGTACCTGGATGTGTAGTTACAAGAAGAAATAATCCGGATAAATACACTTTTCACAGGTAAATACGATTTTGTCATTGGAATTTTTCAATCCAAATTATGCGAAATTTCGGCTAGTAATCAGCTCAGAAAGAGATTTTATCAATAGTATTTTGTTTTCCATTTATGTATTTAGATATATTTCGTGATTTCAAACAGTATTAGCGAAAAAAATGTGTAAAAAGAAAATAAGTTTGGTTACGCTAGTGCTTGACAAAGGTCGTGAGGTCACGAGTATCGATAAAAACTTGTAATTTTTTTTAGCGACATCATGACAAAATCCAAGTTATTTAGTAAAATTATGTTGAAATAGCATATTATTCACATTAGGTACTCTTTTTTTCTAGGTTTCCACGCAATTCAGCTTTGCTTGAAAAATGGATGCGGACTTTAAACAGACCAGATTGGACTCCTAGTGCGAACTCCACTATCTGTAGCAAACATTTTGACGGCAAATGTTTCATACAAAGAAATGAAGAATAAAATGATGACGCATATTATTTTTGCTAAATGTGTGTTAAAAGTTTTACGTAATGTTCAATCGCTGTTTCATAATTTACAAAATCATGTTTTAGATCAAGACCCCTTAGACAGTCATAGATATCTTCTTATGAAAACTATAATTGAAACTTATTTTGATCTCCGATTAAAGCATGAGAGCAAATTGTTAAAATTTGATAGGGAAACATTACGAACACACTTGAACAAAACTGTAATATTCCGAGGGCAATAAATAAAATCATTCAAAGTGTTAATATAATTCAAAGTGGCAATAAATAAAATCATTCAATGTGTTTTTATTAACTATATTATTCATTAGTATTTAAAAATAAAATTTCAATTCTTAAAAGCCTGATTGAGGACCCGGTCTACCGTGTTAGACCCGGTTTCCACCAAAGCTGAGCGGAGCGATGCCAAGGTTTTGAATAACTAATCAGATTTCAGTCTCCGTTCATTCAATATTGGAAAATGAAATCTGATTGTTTATTGAAAACATTTCTCCGCTCCTCGGTCTATGACAAATACAATAATTATGACATGTACATTAGTTCTGCTTAACACGGCACGATTATTGACGTTATTGCTTTCTGTACAAAAAGGCCTGCCAGCTGAAAGAATCGATAATGTGTAATTTTATCGTCATGAATGACAGATAACTTTCTTTTTTAAATATTAATGTCATAGGATACTACCTGTTTCATCTGTCTAATATTGTATAATTATTATTTATTTATTTTATTACAGCGAATAATATGAACTTATAGCTAAAAGCCAACACGAATATACCATAAATGATATACTAAGAATAAATTGAGACATAAAGCAGTGAATAAAATAGGGCAAGATTATGCATTAACGACCACGGTGATCGTAATCCTTCCAATGTAAGTGTGAAAACAATTACGAAATCCTGTTTGGATGGACAAAGCCTGGAATGTGGAAAATAATAAAGCGAAAAAAATACACAAAATCAATACTGCGCGTGATTAAAACAAGAGTCGTTAAGACATAATGTTTTCAAGTCTATATTAATATTGTAGAGAAGTAGAGTTTGTTTCATCACACATCTTAGCTAGCGCTTGCTTTTGGAGCTAGGGCTATGAAGGAAGAAGGTCAGTTAGTTTATTTAAAAAGTGTTGTATATTATATGTTTGGAGCGTATCAAAAGATGTTATAGACTGGTTTATTGACAACTAGCGACCCGGCCCTGCTTCACACGGGTGCAATCATAGTCTATAGTTCTATACCCGACCATAATGATATTGGGAAAATTCACATCCGTATCCGCAAATGAACTTCCCCATAAATTTGAACATCGATCGAATGTAATAGAAGATACGAGTACGACAAGTAAGAAATTTGGCGCGGCCGGCTTAATTATGGCGCTTGCAGGAACTGAACGTTTTCATGTTGGAGCCCTCATGCCCTGAATCTTTACATCAATGATAATCAGAATAATCCTATTTTGCAAGAAAAATGGAAAATCATTGAAAGTTTTTTTCAATTAGTGTGACGTTTTGAAGAAGCCACACGGGAACTGACAAGACATTTCAAATTCAAAGGCGTATGTATAGTCGTAAGTATGTCGTAATTGAGTTACGGCGATTTTTTTTTTGTATTGTCTCTCGTAGCGTGTGTTCCGGGAACTTTTGCCACTTAACCGGTCAATGACGAGACCTAGGCCTCCAGCCAGGCACTTTATTTTTAAGCAACACAGCTAAGGGCACCCCCTGTGGGGTACGAACCTCGGCTTAGGGCGTTGCTGGATCGCGAGCGAGGGAGCTGGGCTGGACTGGAAGTTACGGCGATGGACTAGCCTTAAATATATCTCTGATGGAAAGTGGGTGTGTGGGTACTTCCTCCATACCTCTGCATACTCATTCAATAAGTGTTCCCTGTGTCTCATATGTTGAATAAAATATTTTGATTTTGATTTTGATTTTGATTCTGTGACCCTTGTGGGAAAATGTAAGGATATTATAGTTATTTACTGTAACTTTTTAATTTAACCATAACTTTACAATTTTAAATAAACTTCCATGTTTGGACTGGATAGTTTCGCTAACTGTTCATGATATTCGTCATAATCCGGCGAAGATTGAAACGTGAATTCCTTATCGCCTTCTCTTCTGTAGATTTTCATCGTCGAAGATGTCAATTTATCAACATTATTAGTAATTTCTTCTTCAGAATCATGCATTTCTGCATTCTTTTTGGGTAAACCCTCTTTTGTGTTGATATCGTTCATAGTTGCTCTGGATTTCTTATGCGTTGTTGCATCTGCATTGTCGTTGGAACGAAACACTCTATGTTCTGTGTTATCAAATCTATCTAATACAGTTACTCTGGTATCTTCCAATTCTTTCTGATTACTTTCAGCATCGTCACTAATGAAATCATCGTTTAATGAACTCGGAACACGTTCTTTTGATGTTTTTCGACCATTTTCATGGCCAGATGTTTTCACGATAGAGTCGTGTTTTCTCAGAGGTTCTAAATTGCTGTACGTCTTGGGTGGATTCGCTCTAAGGTTCTGTTTTGAGTTTTTAGACAATGTTTCTTCGGAATATTTGGTTTTATCATTGTCTTGGGCTACGCTTTCATCGTCTGAATAGTTTTTATGATTCTTCTTTTCTTGGGATTCCTCTTTCAATTCTTCTCGGCTGTATGACTGTTCAGCAGTTTTGGTGTCGACTAATTCATCTTTCGGTGTGCTTTTTGATAAGTATTTGTATTTTAAACTGAGTTTTTCCATTGGTTCCGATGCGTCTTTAGCCTTAAAAGCCTTGGTATTGATTAATGCTAATTTACTTTTCTTTTTTTTAGTGTACTTCAATTGTTCTTCGCTGTAGTGATTTTCTTTTTTTTGTGCATACAACGGCTCGTGTTGGCGTTGGTCAATTGTTTCGTCATTCCTAGGTAACGCGTCGCCACCATCTTCGTATTTTTTAATTTTTATTGCAGCTTTTTCAGCTATTACATCGGCCAGTTCGTTAAATTTTTGTGACGTCATTAATTTTTTTATAAATTCATCTACATTATAGTCACCAGCCTGATTGCGTTGCATTGTACAGTTTATTACTTTTAAACAGCACAAAAGTATTACACCTAAAGAAGAAAAAGAAAAAAATATATATTGAATAAATACTATTGTCTACGCCGCATCCCTCTACGGCCAGCAACACTGACTTCATTTTAAATTCCATCTGTCAACAAGACGTCAAAAAAACAAAGACGCGCTAATGTTCTAATAAAAAATAATTACAACCTATAAAGAAAACGTAGTTTTCTTGGCGAATTACATTCCCAACAAAAAACTATATTTATATTTATATATCCTCACGCCGGGGAACCTTGTGGGAAACAAGGGTCCCCGAGGGGGTAGGCAGAGGTGTATAGGTAATACCCACACACCTGCTTTCCGGCAGAGGTATATTAGGTGCCAACGTGACAGATGGCGAGTCCATAGCCGTTACTCAAGCACGACTATGCATACGCCTTTGAATTTCTTCTCAGACGTATGTAGGTTTCCTCTCGATGTTTTCCCTCACCGTAAAGCTCGTGGTGTAACTAATCACTGTACTTAAGTTCAGAAAAACTCATTGGTACAGTCGGGATTCGAACTTGCGACCTTTGCGTCGCAGACAACTGCTCGAACCACTGGGCCACCACGGCTATATTATATTATATTATTTACTATTCTATATAAAAAAATATATGTTGGTAAGTGCATACAACTCAAAAATGGCTGGACCAATTCCGCATATATTTTTTTTTAATATATTTTTGTATTCTCCCTAAGGTTTACTATTAAAAAAAAAAAACAAAAAAAATCAAAATTAAATTGCCTGTGAATTAAAGACATACAAATCCGTTGGTTGCGCAATTAATATAGATGATTATTATATATTAGTTTATTGTTGAAATATAAATAACTCGATAAACGTTACATTTATTTAATTTTTACAATTTACTGTCTGTACGGGCAACTAGCTACGAAATAAAAACAGTCCACTTACTTAAAATACGTTCTGAGTATTTCATTGTTATAATATTTCACCCACTCAATTTGTATTTATATTACACGATATATTTCATTGCATTTTTATGCGTTCGTATAACTTATCACAAATAATTTTAGGGTATATAATGTTTTAATGTATTTTTACTTCCGCCAAAAAGGTAGCGGTGGTGGTGGCTATCGATTTACATTTTGCATAAAGATAGTGCCACCCACAAAGACGCGCCCCACCAATTTCTAGTTTATAAATATTATTTTTTATCTATGATTTTTTTTTATCTTTTCTGCTTTGAAATGTATCCACTAGTACCTAGTAGCAATATAATACTACGTAACAAAATACAAAGCATAATAAAGCAAAATACTTCTGAAGTTGCGAACAACAGACTAGTAGCCATGTCATTGTTGTTCAATAAAAAGGTTATAAAAATTACAATAACCTACCCGCGAAACATTTTAAAATTGTCGTCATAGCCAAAGACACTATTAAATAATTGGAAGTCATTGCGAAGGAAAAAGAAACGATTGTAATTTAATTAATAATTTTTTACAAATAAAGTATAAAATGTCGGTGCCGGCGCTTAGACAACCGAAAATCCTTAACAATAGTGTCAGTAGAAATACAAAATCGGTAAATACCATCCCTATTGAATCCCAGTTCATGATTGTTACATTGAAAGACACGAGTAAACTCGTTATCTCGTCCGATTCCTATCACGGTATTCTGGTAGCAGGAGAAGTATTCCAGTGCGTATTCTGCAAAACTGACATTATTTTGGATGCTCTTTCGAAGGAGCGGCACAAGAATACTGCAAGCCATTTGAATAACATGGAGTTATACCCGCACATTGAAAGCTATGGTGCGAATTTAGTGCGTAAGGTAGGTACCAATTTAAAAATGTTTAGTATTAATTTATTCATGGCAACGGAACCGCCGCCGCTAACTTTTCCACCTAAATATATCGGACTCTGAAAGACGGGAACGTTAAGAGTACTAGAAACCGACGGGCATGTATGAAGAGACTGAAGAATGTGGACGAAGCGAAAGAGGTATTTAAGTCTAGAGAGAACTGGCGCTCTATACTCTCTGCCTACCCCGTTAGGGACTTGGCGTGATGATATGTATGTATGTATGTAATATATCAACGTAGAAAATCTCGACTGTGTCAATAAGTTATTAAGTACAGATTTACGTTTACGTTTGAGAATCAATTCAAAGAAAAAACTCGCCATCTGTCACGTTGGCACCTAAAATATATCTGGGGGAAAGTGGGTGTGAGGGTAGTACCTATACACCTCTGCCTACCCCTTCGGGACCCTTATGGGAAGCCATGAGGATATTTTATTTATTTAACATAAAATTCTTGTTTGTTACAGCCATATACTGACCGATACTATTGCACGATCTGCAACGTCCTCGTCTCTCAGATACACATCAATCGACATATAATATCTGAAGTCCACCTCCAGGAGTCGAAGAAAGCTGGGGCTCGCTCCAATGTATATAAAGAAGCTTAAAGCTGTGTGTCTGTGTACCCACCCACTTTTCGTTTCACCAATGATATATTTTAGGTGCCAAAGATGATATAGTTTAGGTGCCAAAGATGATTTATTTTAGGTGCCAAAGATGATATATTTTAGGTGCCAAAGATGATATGTTTTAGGTGCCAAAGATGATATATTTTAGGTGCCAAAATGATATATTTTAGGTGACAAAGATGATATATTTTAGGTGCCAAAGATGATATATTTTAGGTGCCAAAGATGATATATTTTAGGTTGTTCAACATAAGGGACACAGGGAACACTAATTGAATGTCACATATTTAATATAAACTAAAGTTACCACCCTTTCCAAGAAAAAATACCTGCCAGGAGAAGAAACCTAAGGGTAGAGACAGATTAAACTTACATATAAACTGTGTACAAGAGGAGTAATTCATTGCCATGCGTGGCAATCATTCAAATGACTGAAGGCAGAGCCATCGCTGTTTCACAAGAATAACTGTACTATCTTTGAATTTCTTCTAGATCATATGCAAGTTTCTTATGGAGGTTTTCCTTTATCACAAAGCTCTTGTAACTAAACACATACATACATATCATCACGCCGAGTCCCTCACGCTAGGCAGAGAGTATAGAGCGCAAGTTCTCTCTAGACTTACACACCTACATACATATCATCACACCGAGCCCCTCACGCTAGGCAGAGAGAGTAGAGCGCCAGTCCTCTCTAGACTTACAGACCTACATACATATCATCACGCCGAGCCCCCCACTCTAGGCAGAGGGTATAGAGCGCCAGTTCTCTCTAGACTTACACACCTCTTTCGCTTCGTCCACAGTCATCAGTCTCTTCATACAGGCATGCAGTTCAGGAAAAGTCCAGAATTGAACTAGCAATCTTTGTGTTTTAGGTAAATTTATTATTATCTAGCTTATGCCCGCGTCTTCGCCCGCATTTCGAAAAAGTAGCTTTGGAAATTTTCCTGCTAGAATCGGTTCAGCCGCTATGCCGGGAAAAAAGTTGCCTATGTCCTATTCCTAGGTATAAGCTAACAGGTGAACATCCCAACTTACAAATTTTCTTTTATAATATTAGTAAGTTAAGATATTACCATTTAAATATTAAATCTCTTTTTGTGAATATTTGTTTTCACTTTTTCCCAAAGATTACTATTATGCAAGTTTTGTGTCCTATGTAGAGTAATTTTTCTAAAATCCTACTAATATTCTTCCTAATAGTATATTATACTATATAGTATAATAGTCTTCCTGGATTGCACTATCTATACATTGCAATTTGACATGTGGGACATTCTGATGTATTTTTGTAAATTTGATGACAGTTAAATGTACTTGTCATTGGACAAGTACCTTTGATGTACAAATGATGTTGAATATCACCCAGTAATACCTCAGAGCACAGCTGATAAAACTTCATCATCATCATCAGCCCACTCTAGTCCACTGCTGGACATAAGCCTCCTCTAATGAGCGCCATAGCACCCTTCAGTCTTCTTCATCTTCAGCATGCCGCATCCAGCATCTGCCAGCAGTTCTTCGCAAATCGTCATCCCACCTGGTCGGAGGGCGTCCTTCACTACGTAAAACTTATTTTGTATTACTCCAGCTAATAATCTATCTTAGCCAAATTTCATCCGATTCTCTTCAGTTATTTTGGCCACGAATATTTTCAGAAATTTCATAATTAAGGATTCTTATATTACATACATACATATCATCACGCCAGGTCCCTATCGGGGTAGGCAGAGAGTATGGAGCACAAGTTCTCTCTAGAATTACATACCTCATTCGCTTCGTCCATATTCATCAGTCTCTTCATACATGCTCGTCGGTTTCAAGTACTCTTAACATTCCTGTCCTTCTTATATTATTATATAATATTACAATTCATTACATAATAGCATCTCACCGAGTCCCTAACAGGGTAGACAGAGAGTATAGAGCGCAAGTTCTCTCTAGACTTACACAACTCATTCGCTTCGTCCACATATTTCCAATTTCAATAAAACACCAATGTTTTTTCAATAAGTATATTAAGCACTCAACGTTTCCTCCTCTTGGATTTCTTTTTAATGTTCTTCTTCGTGGTAGCTCTGGTCATCTTTGCGATTTTTCTCTTGTGAAGCCACACGGGATACTGTCCATTTTGGTCCTTCAATGTTTTCGTGCTAAACAATCTTTTCTTGCCATCTTCACCGTCTACCTCCACCTTCTCATCATCAGAGCTCATTTGAACGTCTTCGTCGTCATCCACGGCCGGTGGTGGCTTCTTTTTGGCGTTCTTAAGGGCACCAGCGTCCAAGAAAATGACCTGATCAGATTCCATAACCTCGTTTTCAGTGACCTTTTCTTCGTCCTTAACACCGAGCATTTTCTTCAATCTGGCTAGTTCTTTCACTGCATAACGCTCCCTCTTTACAGCCCTACACTTGCGCTTCCAACGGCTTCTCAGTGATTTCGCCATGATGTTATTTTAGATTAATTTATTTATAAACAACGTGCTTAGGCGACATTTGCGATTTCGAAAGAATGGATGTCATAAACAATTTACTGTCACAATTTCACAGATTACAAAATGTATATAACAGTTGAAAGGAACGTATTTATGACTTGGATACTAGTCCGTTTATTCACTTTTATTTTAAATGTTTATTTTCGTTTTCCCATGTTCCGTATAAAAAATAGGTGTAACGTTTTTTTTTACTTTAAAGTTTAAAACGTCTGAAATCAGTCTTATACACGGGGTATCATGTCAGAATACTGGACCGTAACGAATTGGTCTATATTGTCTGCCATTAATAACTACAAAACTATTCATCGTAGAAACGTGAATTTATTGCCATTATTTAGCGTTAGGGACTCAGCGTGATGATATGTATGTATGTATTGTATTTAGCGTATATAGCCAGCTCTCTGCTAAGACCTTGAGCTTGCATCGCGGCCGGGTGGGGCAGTGGGACTGGGGCTCTGCAAATGCTATTATGCCATGCGAACATTCCGTAACTACTAAAACGGTAAACTACGTGCAAACAACACCGACTACATCCAGTATACTATAGAATAGTCGTTTTTGCAATATATTGGGCAATACTACTATAGATTATAGATTTACTACTATGAGCTTTATTTTTTTCACTGGTCGGTTATCCTCTCAAATTTTTCTTTATTCAATAGCTTAGTAGGCCAAGGTTGGTAAAAATACAACATTCATAAAAGTTTATTATTCTATAAGTTGCGTTATACAATTATTTATTAAGTGTTAAAGATTGAAAGTGGACGAAGTGAAAGAAGTATGTAAGGATCGTAGCAAGTGGAAAGAAGTGGTCTCTGCCTACCCCTACGGAAAAGAGGCGTGATTACTAAAGCGTGATTATATGTATATGTATGTAAAGATTGAAAATGTAGGAACCAGATGTAAAAAGTAAAAAAAAAAATTCACCAACCAAGTCTATGGATAGCTTTGCTTTCAAACATGACAACTAACAACTTGTCAAGTCGGATGATTTACATACCTGAACCTGTCTACCTTGGAGTGTTCTTCACTGTTTGGTTTCGTAGTCAAAAGTGATGAAAAAATTTTTGGAATTATTCCAAGACCTGTGTGTTTACTCTCCCGGCTTGTGACTTCTTTATTCAACGTCTTTGTTTGGGTTGCTTATTTTAGTTTTATCGGCGCGCTCATATGGATCAAGCGGATCGTAATAATTGACAAAGAGAACTCCGTTTTCTTAATAAAAGAAGTTGAAATGGGTTCGATAAAGGCAGATAGTGACTCCAAAGCAGAAATGGATGATAGTGGCTGCGTCCAGGATGGTATGTCTATGCTTTTTATATGATTAATCGTTTTATTTGTGTGCATTTAATTTATGGGGTAGATAGAAAAAAAAGCCGTTGGTAATTCAATCTCGAATTATAAATTTTATTGTATAAATTGTAAGCTGTTGCAAAATATTAAAAAAATAAATAAATATTCTTATGTTATTTGTAGCAGAATAATATATTTTTCCATAAATTTATTTTTGTATACAATTATTTCTGTTGAGCTAAGAATTTCTTCCCTTATTTGAATTGTATGTATCTTCGAGACTTCCACAATGGTCCCTGAAGGGGTAGGCAGAGGTGTGTAGCTAGAACCCACACACCCACTTTCCGCTAGAGATATATTTAGGGATTAAAACATGCTATATTTGTGTAATTATTTGACTAGTGTTTTTTTTACTGAATACTGAATAGCTGTGTGTTCTACCGCTTGTATAACGGGGAGTGTTCAGCAGAATTGTTCGACATAATGCCCACTTCCACCTTCTACCACCGCACCTCTCGCCATCGACGGGGAATTCATCCCCATACCTTGGAACCACAAAGGTCTCGCACTGTGCGCTTCCAAAGGAGTTTTCTTCCGCGAACGCTCAGGCTGTGGAATGAGCTCCCCGTTGAGGTTTTCCTTGGAGAGTACAGCATGGAGTTGTTCAAGAAGGGTGTGAAAAGATTCCTGCAGGGTCGGCAACGCGCGAGTGATACCCCTGGTGTTGCAAGCGTCCATAGGCGGCGGTAACTGCGTCAGAGTAGTTTGAGTAACAAAGATCACAAGTTCTAATCCCAACTGTTACCAGTGAGTTTTTCTGAACTTAAGTAAACACTCGACTGTGTTCGGCCAGGTATTCTGCGTAGAGATGTCACGAATATTCGGCTACTATTCTGTATTCGGACACTGTTATTGGTATTCGGTATTTGCCCGGATAGTACTTATTATTCGGCCGAATACCAAAGCGTGGACAAAAAAGACACATCATATTACACAGCAGTGGTGGCTGAGTAGTTCGAGCAGTTTCCTACGACACAAAGATCGCAAGTTCGAATCCCGACTGTACCAATGAGTTTTTCTGAACTTAAGTACAGTGATTAGTCACACCACGAGCTTTACGGTGAATGCCTTCCCACAAGGGTCCCCGAAGGGGTAGGCAGAGGTGTATACGTAATACCCACACACCCACTTTCCGTCAGAGATATATTGAGGTGGCAACGTGACAGATGGCAGAATATAACATTTCAGAATATTATTATGTTACATCATTAGTACTTAAGTCTGGGGGGACAGCTCATACGTCTGCCTACCCTTCTGGTCCCTTGTGGGAAGGTGTGAGGATATACAAAACTGATGTTAACAATTTTGTTCCAGTGCCAACTCCAATCAAAGATTCCCTAGAAGTGGCCCAGTCTGTAGGCTTGCTGGATCTGTCTGATGATGTCATGCTCCATATCCTCAAGTACTGCTCACACATGGATTTGAAAGCACTTGGATGGTAATTTATTTATTTATATGCTTCATTGTACTTACTTTAGTTACTTATCTAGCAAGCAAGGTGGAACTCGGGGGCGTTAAATAAAGAAAACACGTTTTACAACCATTGCTTCAATAGTTGCAATGGTTGAAAAACGTGTTCTTTTTTAGTTTTTCACCCGGGTGAAGCTGGGCGGGACAGCTGGTGAATAAAAAAACACGTTTTACAACCATTGCTTCCCCTATGGAAGCAATAGTTGAAAAACGTGATTATTTTAATTTTTCACCCGGGCGAAGCTGGGCGGGACAGCTAGAATAAATAAATACAATCAACTCGCTTACAGCACGTGTGCCCGCCTCGGGAGCCTGGTGCTCGACCGTACGCTGTGGGTGCGCGTGGAGGGACTCTCGGGCTGCGGCCCGCGGCGCTTGGCCTGGCTGCTGGCGCACGCGCTGGGGGGCGCCACGCGGGCGTTGGGGCTGCGGGGGCGGGCGCGGGAGGCCGACGGGTGGGCGGCTGTTGTTACATACATAGCATCAGAGAGTAGAGCGCCAGTCCTCTCTAGACTTACAGACCTACATACATATCATCACGCCGATACGCTAGGCAGAGAGAGTAGAGCGCCAGTCCTCTCTAGACTTACAGACCTACATACATATCATCACGCCGAGCCCCTCACGCTAGGCAGAGAGAGTAGAGCGCCAGTCCTCTCTAGACTTACAGACCTACATACATATCATCACGCCGAGTCCCTCACGCTAGGCAGAGAGAGAGTAGAGCGCCAGCCCTCTCTAGACTTACAGACCTACATACATATCATCACGCCGAGTCCCTCACGCTAGGCAGAGAGAGTAGAGCGCCAGTCCTCTCTAGACTTACAGACCTACATACATATCATCACGCCGATACGCTAGGCAGAGAGAGTAGAGTGCCAGTCCTCTCTAGACTTGCATACTTCTTTCGCTTCGTCTACATTCACATCAGTCTCCTCATACATTCCCCCCTCGACCAAATATTGGTGGGGCGCGTCATCGTGGATGGTACCATCTGATAATGTTGCCATTTTGTTACCTTTTTAGAACATAAATGACCCCCCCTTTTCCATCCAGTTGCCTGGGCATCATCAACCGCAACAGGGTCGAGGAGACAGCTCATAACTGCGAACATGATCTGGAGATCAAAAGTGCTGAACTGCAAGCCGACGATGCCGAGAGCAGTAGTGGTGAGTGGGAAGAGATGAAAGAGAAGCACTTTGAGAATGACCCCCCGGTGTTGTAATCGTTCATAGGCCTAGGTCACCGCGCTCCATCAGGCAGTAGGGGGACCCGTTCGTCCCTTGTGCTAGCACAGCGATCCTCCCAACACAAGGTCGGCACGCGAGTGATACCCTGGTGTTGCAAGCGTCCATAGGCCTAGGTCACCGCGCTCCATCAGGCAGGCAGTAGGGGGACCCGTTCGTCCCTGAAGCAGTTAATAGCGATCCTCCCAACACAAGGTCGGCACGCGCGATAATTGGTGTTGCAAGCGTCCATAGGCCTAGGTCACCGCGCCCATCAGGGCAGTAGGGGACCTGCTCCGTCCCTTTTGTGCTAGCATTAGCGATCCTCCCAACACAAGGTCGGCACGCGAGGATACCCCTGGTATTGCAAGCGTCCATAGGCCTAGGTCACTGCGCTCCATCAGGCAGTAGGGGGACCCGTTCGTCCCTTGTGCTAGCACAGCGATCCTCCCAACACAAGGTCGGCACGCGAGTGATACCCCTGGTGTTGCAAGCGTCCATAGGCCTAGGTCACCGCGCTCCATCAGGCAGTAGGGGGACCCGTTCGTCCCTTCTGCTAGCACAGCGATCCTCCCAACACAAGGTCGGCACGCGAGTGATACCCCTGGTGTTGCAAGCGTCCATAGGCCTAGGTCACCGCGCTCCATCAGGCAGTAGGGGGACCCGTTCGTCCCTTGTGCTAGCACAGCGATCCTCCCAACACAAGGTCGGCACGCGAGTGATACCCCTGGTGGTGCAAGCGTCCATAGGCCTAGGTCACCGCGCTCCATCAGGCAGTAGGGGGACCCGTTCGTCCCTTGTGCTAGCACAGCGATCCTCCCAACACAAGGTCGGCACGCGAGTGATACCCCTGGTGTTGCAAGCGTCCATAGGCCTAGGTCACCGCGCTCCATCAGGCAGTAGGGGGACCCGTTCGTCCCTCGTGCTAGCACAGCGATCCTCCCAACACAAGGTCGGCACGCGAGTGATACCCCTGGTGTTGCAAGCGTCCATAGGCCTAGGTGACCGCGCTCCATCAGGCAGTAGGGGGACCCGTTCGTCCCTTGTGCTAGCACAGCGATCCTCCCAACACAAGGTCGTTTATGTTTCTCTTAGAGACCCCTGAGAGGCACAACGAGTCACAACTGGGCACGAGAGAGAAGCGACTGTACGCTATTGAGCAAGCAATAAAAGTTCTCAACAGGTCCATGACGCGGTCAAGGTAATATATATGCACACTGTATACAAAGTTCGTACATTGTATATTAATCATATGCGCATCTTGTTAAAGTTTGCGCATTGTATATTCATAATGTTGTCATTGTATATATGGTCCGCTGAAATGTAAAATTGTTTGGGCTTAGCGTGCGTTTTTCACGCGCAATTTTTTTAAATATGAAGGGGGTTAGTGTAAAGTTTAATCCAAGTTTGTGGGGTTGTAATCTTTGTCCCGAGGCCGCCATTTTCGTATAAGGTGTTCAAATGGTTTTTATATCTAACTACCCTTCATATCAAACAAATTTAATTGCGTCCTCTGATAAACTCAACCACAATTGTGACTTTTCAATGGCCCAATAAAGTTTGCACATTGATTGATTTATTGATTATTAATAATATGCGCATTGTATATAAAGATTGCACATTGTATATGAAGTTTGCACATTGTATATGAAGTTTGCACATTGTATATTATTAATATGCACATTGTATAAAAAGTTTGCACACTGATTATTAATAATATGCTCATTGTATAAAAAGTTTGCACATTGTATATTATTAATATGCACATTGTATAAAAAGTTTGCACACTGATTATTAATAATATGCTCATTGTATAAAAAGTTTGCACATTGTATATTATTAATATGCACATTGTATAAAAAGTTTGCACACTGATTATTAATAATATGCTCATTGTATAAAAAGTTTGCACATTGTATATTATTAATATGCGCATTGTATATGTGCAAATAGAACATAATTCATTTTCCACCACAAATAAATAGGTTTTACAACGCAATTCAAATGTACTATGACAACTATCTCCTCTATATATAATATTTCCTCAAGCCTACCCACAAGGGTCCCCGAAGGGGTAGGCAGAGGTGTATAGGTAGTAACAACACACCCCCTTGCCATTTTCTGAGAAAACCTGTATTAATAAATATATATATATACACTTTGGGATTCCCGTAAGGGTCTCGCAGTATGAGTACATTCCCCAGGCTACCAACAAATGCGAACGCTCATATTAAGGTGTGGGGCACAGGTCTGCAGCCCCAGTGCAGGGCCCCCCATCAGCCCCATCCTCGGCCCCAGCCTCGGCCCCAGACTCGGCCCCATCCTCGGCCCCGGCCGATCCCTTATGCCCGGGGCCGCAGTTCACCCTGAGCGGTCGCCTCCTGAGGCATCTCCGCTCGCAATGCCCCAACCTCACTGAGCTCCGTCTGGACTACATCAACGTTAACTGTGCTAAGGTGAGTCCACAACACTAACCTGCATACATATCATCACGCCGAGTCCCTAGCGGGGTAGGCAGAGAGTATAGAGCGCCAGTTCTCTCTAGACTTACATACCTCTTTCGCTTCGTCCACATTCATCAGTCTCTTCATACGTGCTCGTCGGTTTCGAGTACTCTTAACGTTCCCGTCCTTGAGAGTCCCGATCTATTTGATACGTAGTTGGAACGTGGTCTTCCTCTGCTTCTTGCACATACTTTTGCTTTGTATATCTGTTTCGTCAATCTTTCTTCACTCATCCTTTCTATGTGTCCAAACCATGTAACATGCCTTTCTTCATCTTTACAATCACAGCCTCATTCACGTCAGTTGATTTGCGATTGCTGATTTAGCTCCTAAGATTCAAATAAGAAATATTTGTGTTTGTTCCATAGACTCCGCTCTGCAGCCTCCCTCGCGGCTTGAAGATATTGTCTCTGCGTGGCCTCAAGTGTTACAACGCCGCCTCGGACAAATGCTTTCTCTACAAAATACAGGATTACTTAACGAATCTCGAGGTGAGATGATTTGACACTGCAATAGTGTTATAAGTAGATAAAAAAAAACAATATATATCTTTCTTAATAATAATATAATATTACCTCACGCCTTCCCACAAGGGTCCCCGAAGGGGTAGGCAGAGGTGTATAGGTAATACCCACACACCCACTTTCCGCCAGAGGTATATTAGGTGCCAATGTGACAGATGGTCCATCGCCGTTACTCAAGCATGACTATACATACGCCTTTTGAATTTCTTCTCAGACGTATGCAGGTTTCCTCTCGATGTTTTCCTTCACCGTAAAGCTCGTGGTGTGACTAATCACTGTACTTAAGTTCAGAAAAACTCATTGGTACAGTCGGGATTCGAACTTGGGACCTTTGCGTCGCAGGCAACTGCTCGAACCACTCGGCCACCATTTTCTTAATATATATATAAATTTACGTGTCACGTTGTTTGTCCGCGATGAACTCCTAAACTACTTAACCGATTTCAATAAAACTTGCACACCGTGTGCAGTTTGATCCAACTTGAAAGATAGGATAGTTTAAATTCGCAATTGGATCCGATAGGTCGCGCTGCGATTGTGTTTCAAGAATTTTTATGTTTAGGTATTATTAATATATACATATGTACATATTATTATTATTACATTATAGTATGTAAGGATCGTAGTAAGTGGCAAGAAGTGGTCTGCCTACGCCTACGGGAATGGCGTGATTATATGTATGTATGTATATTGTCACTTTGACACGTCTGCGTCACCTGTCACTCTGACATGACTTACTTCATCTATCAATTTGACATGTCCTACGTCATCTGTCACCTTGACACGTCTTACGTCACTTGTCAGTTTGACACATCAGTGTTGAATGTCTCAGTACCTGGATGTATCGGAGTGCGATTGGCTCGAGCCGGCTTCCATACTGGGTCTGTCCAAGATGCCACGTCTGAAGCATCTACTCATGTGCGACTGCTACAAGATGAGCGAGTTCGTCGCCTACGCCTCGCTCTCGTCCCGTTACGGGTTCAAGGCACTGCAGGTAAGGAATATAATAAGCAATCATAATAATAAAACTACTTTACGGTGAAGGGAAACATCGAGAGGAAACGAGGGTTGCGCCTGCACTGCGATACCATACCACTTATACGTCAGTACAAGAGGAGGCGGCGTGGCCGAGAGGTCACAGCACCCGCCTGCCACGCAAACGGCGCGAGTTCCAATCCCGACTGGAGTGAGGAGTTTTTCTACATTTAATTACAGTGAGGCACACCACGAGCTTTACGGTGAAGGGAAACATCGAGAGGAAACCTGCATACGTCTGAGAAGACATTCAAAGGCGTATGTATATAGTTAAAGGCCTGGACCTGGATAGTGTAGTCCAAAAAATTTTCTGACGCCTTCCCGAGAGGGTCCCCGAAGGGGTAGGCAAAAGGTTTATAGGTAAAACCCACGGTACATACAGTCGAGAATCGAACTTGCGATCATTGTTTCGCAGGCTACTGCTCGAACCGCCCGGCCACCACGGCTTCTTCCACATATTTTCTGAGGCACCCCAACCATGTCCAATTCAGGTACTGGACCTCCGCGGCTCCCCCGTGTGCGACTCGGAGGTGTCAGCGCTGAGCTGGCTGACCTGCCTCGAGGAGTTGTACGTGTCAGCCGCCCAGAGGACGGTGTGGCCACCAGAGCACATGCACTACAAGGACGACGTACTCGCCACCTACAGCGAGCTGGAAGACTGGGAGGTTGAGGTATGGCACAGTCTCATTGCATTCCGCCTGATGGTAAGCGGTTACCGTCGAGTGAGCTGGAAGATTGGGAGATTGAGATATGTCAAAGAGAGGCGGTCGCACAGTCTCATTGCAGTCAGCCTGGTGGTAAGCGGTTACCGTCGAGCGAGCTAGAAGATTGGGAGATTGAGGTATGTCAAAGAGAGGCGGTCTCACGGCTCATTGCAGTCAGCCTGGTGGTAAGCGGTTACCGTCGAGCGAGCTAGAAGATTGAGAGATTGAGGAATGTCAAAGAGAGGCGGTCTCACAGTCTCATTGCAGTCCGCCTGGTGGTAAGCGGTTACCGTCGAGCGAGCTGGAAGATTGGGAGATTGAGGTATGTCAAAGAGAGGCGGTCTTACAGTCTCATTGCAGTCAGCCTGGTGGTAAGCGGTTACCGTCGAGCGAGCTAGAAGATTGGGAGATTGAGGTATGTCAAAGAGAGGCGGTCTCACAGTCTCATTGCAGTCAGCCTGGTGGTAAGCGGTTACCGTCGAGCGAGCTAGAAGATTGAGAGATTGAGGTATGTCAAAGAGAGGCGGTCTCACAGTCTCATTGCAGTCCGCCTGGTGGTAAGCGGTTACCGTCGAGCGAGCTGGAAGATTGGGAGATTGAGGTATGTCAAAGAGAGGCGGTCTCACAATCTCATTGCAGTCAGCCTGGTGGTAAGCGGTTTCCGTCGAGCGAGCTGGAAGATTGGGAGATTGAGGTATGTCAAAGAGAGGCAGTCTTACAGTCTCATTGCAGTCAGCCTGGTGGTAAGCGGTTACCGTCGAGCGAGCTGAAAGATTGGGAGATTGAGGTATGTCAAAGAGAGGCGGTCTTACAGTCTCATTGCAGTCTGCCTGGTGGTAAGCGGTTACCGACGCCTATGGACGCTTGCAACACCAGCGGTATCAGGAATCTTTCATTGTTGAAGTGATAACTTCTTATGGGAGGGTAAATCGCTCTGTTGCGTAACGCGTTACGGCAAAAGTGCCATCTGTACTTGTATAATGATCAATGTAATCAATTGATATGCTGACGTAGTTCTGCCAAGTTGTACTAGATGGCGCTAAAATTGATACGACAAACTTTTACGAGTTCAAACTATGTCACAAGAGGTCGCAGGCATTAATTGCGTTGTTCTCGCCTCCCAGATGCCAGACCACTTCAAGTCCCAAAACTATTTGTACCTCAGTGGGGAAGATACGGATAAGGACACTGCTATGGAGTCGTCAAGAAATACTCCGCAGTCGCACGCCAACCAAACGGACGATAATGGAGGAAGCAGGTAGGTTTTTTTTTAATACTGCAATATAGATTAGGCATAACGGGTTTTTCCGTTCGAATTTGTATCTGCCCGACTGGGCCAGGACCTCCACCTTATAGATGGCCGTAGACAAATAACACTATTGTTTGTGTTGTGTTCCTGCGCGGTGAATTCGAGTCAAAATCAAAATCAAAATATTTTATTCAACGTAAGGGACACAGGGAACACTTATTGAACGTCACGTTTAATATAGACTAAAGTTACCACCGTTTCCAAGAAAAAATACCTGCCAGGAGAAGAAACGGCGAAACAAACTCCCCGGTTTGTTTTTTTAACATTTGTTCCCTTTTACGTAGGGGTAGTTACATATATAAACTGTGTACAAGAGGAGCAATTCATTGCCATGCATGGCCATCATTAAAATAATCTGATGTTTTATAATAAGCCTTTTGAATTAATTTACTTTTAGTAATGAGCTCTTTGGGGAGGGGGAGGATTGTTATATTGTGTTGGCAGAGGGATTAGTCCCATTACGCTGCCAACACAGTATACCTCTCCGAGCACAGAGTGGCGACACGCAATTGATACTCGGTATTGTGAGCATAAATAGGCTGCAGTAACCGTTTTCTATCGGGTGGGCCTTATGCTTGTTTGCCACTCTTGTTGTATAAAAAAAATAGATAGTGTCATCCACGAAGACGCACCCCACCAATCTCTCGAGGGGGTCGCGGGATGCGGGGAGTGTGACCCGAGTCTATTAACTGTAGTGTGCGTGTGCACTCATAGGTAATCAGTGTGTACCGACAATACTCACACATTAGTGGAAGGTTGCACACTTACACTGTAAATTGTAGGGGGGGATAGTTGGGCGCGTCTACGTGGATGACACTATGTATAGTGGCAACCAACCCCCACTCTTCATCCCCCATTTCAAATCATATGAGATGTAACAGACTCCCCCTACTCCAGTCGTAATCTGGTTTATCTTACATTAATTGCATTAAAACTGGTTTAAAAAAAAATTGCCTTAAGCCCAAGATTCACAACATTCTTTATTAGAATGGCTTTCACCCCCCAAAATATGCTATACACCCCCACCATTTAAAAAAATACCTTGGGACAATTCCACACAAACAGACCTAGTCCCAAATTAAGCAAAGCTTGTGTTATGGTAACTAGACAACGATATATGTACTTAAATAGATAGATATATACATAAATACATAGGACATCCAAGACTAAGGTACAAATACTCGTGTTCATCACACAAATATCTACCCTCAGCGGGATTCGAACCCGCGGCCTCAAGTTTCGCAGTCAGGAGCTCTGACCACTAGACCAGACGGTCGTCAAAATTTTTTTTGCCTTGCCATTAAAATAGCTGGGTTGGGTGGGGGAGTATGGAAAATTTCGGGATTTCGGTGGCAAATTTATTGAGGATTCTAGGATTGTCATGCCCTGTGTTGGGGTTGTGGCCTAAAAGACGATTTGTTGAAAAATCTAATTATATTTATTTCACATAGGCCTAGATGGGCACTTATAAAACATCAAAAAAGGTGCACGTTTCAAGTTGGTTGTTTTCATGGAGAAGAACCGGCAAGAAACTCCACGGTTACTATTTTCAAATCATTAGGTATACAATAACAATATTATTATGTTACGGACGTTTCTAGACCAAATTAGGGACGTCTTGAAAAAAGGTCAGGTCAAGAGTACCCTAAACCGAAGAGCATGTCTGAAGAGAATAATGAAAGTGGACGAAGCGAAAGAAGTATGTAAGGATCGTAGCAAGTGGAAAGAAGTGGTCTCTGCCTACCCCTAAAGGAAAGAGGCTTGATTATATGTATATATGTGTGTATTAGTACTTAAGTAGTAAACAGCGTAGGCCCAACAATAGGTCGTTGCTTGCTATACAAACTAACTAAACCTAACATTGCAGATATCTCATACTCGATCCGATATACGGGATAAATTGCGTTGAAGACGGCTGTAAAGACCCCGAGCCCGGCCCCTCCAATAAACGACGTAGAGACACAAACGAAAACGATACAACACGTGAACAGAACACTCCACCTAAAAGCACAATATCGTCTAAAAACACAAATCGTGATTCGGAAAGCTCTAGCGATGAAGACGACATACCAGCTAAGAGGAGTCGCCAGAATGACGTCAATGAAGGCGCTAGCACGTCCGAAAGTGACACTGACACAACGGAAACGTCAAACGGACCTGTCACTGGTATATGTCGAAACGCAAATCAAAAGTCTATGTGTGTATACCTTGATAATGATGCAGAACCGCCGGCAGCTTCAAGGCCCAACGAAACGCAGCCACAGTACAAGATTTTATACGTGAACGTAAGTCGTAGACTACATTCGATCTATAGATTCTCTATGCCTGTATGTACGGTGTATAATCCGGAGAATTCTGAGGGTAATAACATTGTTCGTCGTGGTAGGAATATCACTCCGGTTTCGCCGTTCCTAGCTCCGAACGCCCCGGAGCGGTTAGATCCTAGCGCTTTCGTGACCGACGCTGCGATTCGGGCTTTTGGCGAATCTGACAATAATAATATTAATTATATACAGATTGGTAACAATGGCCCTTCTGCGTACAATCGTAGACCTACTCGGACAAGTCTTAGGATTCTGTCAGTGACAGGCTTCCGTACTATTACTGATAGGACGTTAAACCATTTGGCTACTGCGGCACCTCATTTGACTTTGTTAGATGTCTCTCGCACAAGGGTCACTGAAGTAGGTGTTGAACACTTCCTTAACCTCAGACCCGAGTGTAAGGTCATTTACAGCAAGTTTGAAAAATAAGCCAGCAATTTAAGCCCTTTATTTTTATGGCAACAATTATTCGGAACGTCATCGGTAGCGGTATTGAAATTTGCTGTCTACGTTAATGATGCGCGTCTTGAGGGTGACAACCCTGTTGGATTTGGAGTTGTATGGCAACACTGATAATCGGCCGTGTTGGACAATGTTGAGCGCTGAATGCTGACAATGTTTTACATGGTGTTGCCAACTCCATATATTTTAAATGAATATAGTGTTCCTATTTGTTTGAGCTATGAATGTGTATTATTATATATCTAGCTAGCTATTGATCTAGCCCGCGTACAATTTCATTTTAATTATTGATATATCTGGAATAAGTATATATCTCGTGCTAATCCATCTGATACATCTATCTCTGTGTTATGTTCCCCCATTTTTATCAAATTCCGTTCAGCCGTTCTCAACTTTCACATTTATAGTATTAAATTCATTGCGTTTCTTGATATTAGCAATTGGGAAGATTTAACGAAGCATTGAAAAGATACAATTAACT